>CANNZV010002194.1:31966-141681 GCA_947561585.1 Caprella mutica | reverse complement strand
CTCATGCTTTGGTAAAAGGAATTACCGAATTTATTGAGATAGATACAGAAGAAGCAAGACAAAAACTACCAGAACCTATTGAGGTGATCGAAGGGCCTTTGATGGCAGGTATGAATGTAGTCGGCGATTTATTTGGGGCTGGAAAAATGTTCTTACCACAGGTAGTAAAATCTGCTCGAGTCATGAAAAAAGCCGTCGCTTATTTGACGCCTTATATAGAGGCTTCTAAAGCGGGTGGCAGAGCCAAAGGGAAAGTATTGATGGCAACCGTAAAAGGAGATGTGCATGATATTGGAAAAAATATTGTGGGAGTCGTATTGGGATGCAACAACTACGAAATCATTGACATGGGTGTGATGGTGCCTGTTCAAAAGATATTAGATACTGCCCGATTAGAAAATGTCGACATCATTGGATTAAGTGGTTTGATTACTCCTTCTCTAGATGAGATGGTCTATGTGGCCAAAGAGATGCAGCGACAGAATTTCAAAATTCCATTATTGGTCGGCGGGGCTACTACTTCTAAAACACATACCGCTGTAAAAGTAGAGCCACAATATGATGGTCCGATTGTCCATGTTTTAGATGCTTCTCGTGCAGTAGGTGTTGCTAGTAATTTGTTAAGCACAGATGAGGATCAGCGAAGCAACTTTATTCTAGATACCAAAACAGAATATGCTAGAGTAAGAGATCAACGGAAAAACAGAAAATCTAGTAAGAAGTTTTTGACGATTAAGCAGGCTCGAGAGAATAAATTAAAATTAAAATTTCGTCCTAAAAAGCCAAAATTCATTGGTACTAAAGTTTATAAAAATTATCCACTAGCAGAAATAAGAGCATACATAGATTGGACGCCGTTCTTTTCTAGTTGGCAAATGGCGGGTAAATTCCCTGCTATTTTAGAAGATAGAATTGTTGGTGTAGAAGCCACCAAATTATACAATGACGCCCAAGTCATGTTGGATAAAATCATTGAAAAAGGTTGGTTAACAGCGAAGGCCGTTGTTGGTGTATTCCCTGCTAATTCCGTAGAAAATGATAGTATTGAAGTGTACACTTCTAATAGCAGGAACACGGTCCGTGCTAAATTACATCATCTACGACAGCAAGTGAAAAAGGCGCCAGGCCAACCTAATATTTCCTTACCAGATTTCTTAGCCCCTAAAGGCAAAGAAGATTATATTGGCGCTTTTGCCGTTACTACAGGCTTAGGCATTGAAGCACCAGTTAAGAAATTTGAAGAGGCTTTAGACGATTATAATGCGATTTTATTAAAAGCTTTAGCAGATCGTTTTGCAGAAGCTTTTGCAGAGTTGATGCATCAAAAGATGCGTACAGAAATTTGGGGCTATGCCGCAAAAGAAAAATTAAATAATACGGATTTAATCAAAGAGGAATATATTAGCATACGACCAGCGCCAGGCTACCCTGCTTGTCCAGAGCATACAGAAAAAGGAAAGTTGTGGGACTTATTAGATGTAGAAGCAAATACAGGTATGACCTTGACAGAAAGTTATGCGATGTATCCGGCAGCTTCGGTAAGTGGTTGGTATTTTGCGCATCCTGAATCTAAATATTTCAGAGTCGGCGAATTGAGTAAAGATCAGATTGAAAGTTATGCACAACGCAAAGATATGAATGTGGAGGAAGCGGAGAAATGGTTGGCTTCTTTGTTGAATTATGATGTGTAAAAGAGATGGTTGAGATGGTTTGATTGTTTGATTGTTGGCTATTAGGATGCTAACTGATGACCATATTGCTTTAAATTAAAAACCTCGATTGAATATTCAATCGAGGTTTTTTTAATTCCCGTAACACAGAATTAATTCTGTAATTTTCAGTACCACAGCATTTATTCTGTTCGTCTTGTCAACGACTTGGCTATTTTCTTTTTATGGAATAAATTCGAGCTGTACAGAAAAGTTAACCACGGAGTGGTTGAACCCGAATAACCTCGGATGCAATCCGAGGGCTTTCGATGTCAACATCTAGCAACTGCGGAGTAGTTGAACAAAGCGTTTGACAATTCTCCTATTCAACTACTTCATAATTTTTTATCTGTACAGCTCGAATAAATTCCGTGACACGAGAATTACAGAATAAATTCTGCGTTACGAAAAATAAACAAAAATGAACATCATCAAAAGCCTACTACTCTTCTCCATCCTCACTTTATTAACAAATCTTACTCCTAAAATTCCACGAATAAATAGGTCCTAGCACTTACTATCTATTAAATTAAAAAAACCTCAGTTGATTAATCAACCGAGGTTTTCTGTAGCACGGAATTCATTCCGTAACTAATTACAAAAGATCGTAGCAGCGGAATAAACTCCATATTACTTCAACTGAAGCATCTTTCCAGTAGCCGTACCAAAGTCTGTTTCTATTCGATAATAAAGTAAACCTGCGGTAGGTAGTTTTTCAACAAGCACTTCATTATATCCTTTCTCGAAAGTACCTTCGATTGTCTTCATCGATGTACCTGTTGTATTTAGTATTGTAATTTTTACAGCACTTTTTTGAGGCAGATTAAAAGGCAAAGTTGTTTGTTTACTAAATGGATTAGGTACATTTTGTAATAGTTCAAAAGAAGTAGCTGGCTGCTCAAAATTTAAGACGACAGTCATTTCTTCTCCTTCTTTAGTATAGGCTAAAGCAGGTGTTAAGGCAGAATTAATCGTCAATAATTCACTTAGCCAAGCGTCTTTTTGAGCTTGTATACGAATAGTGTACTTAAAAGGAGTCTCCTTAGCAACAGGGTTATTCCAACTAAAAGTAAATAATCCTTTATCTGCATATCTCAATCCGATATGTTCTTTTTGTACTAGTTCATTTTCTAATACAGAAATAATTACTCCCGCGTTTGATGTGGCATCCAAAGTAAATTGAATAGCTTCAACAATAGAAGAATTAGCAGCTATTTCTAGATCATAAATTTCTCCTTCTTTTAATAGTTTATCTGTAGCAGATAAATTTAAAGTTGTCCTAGATCTTGAAGAACTAGATTGTAAATTACTTACTGTACCACTAATATCTCCTATCTTAATCGCTATAAAATCAACAGCCATATCTTCATGCAGATCATCTACATAGACTGCTTCTTCCATATTTTCCTTTAAAGCATTTTTCGTATCAGAAAATTCTTGATCCGCTCGTAAGAATCTATAGGAAGTATTATTGGTAAAATTATCCTCGTAATATAATATAGCCTTTCTTAGCTCAATTAAATCAAAGGTAGTGATCGATCCTGAATTATTAATATCTGCCGCAATCATCTTGTATGGTGTATCCAATACTTTTTTACCTAATATATGTGCTCTTAAAAGAACTACATCGTAAGTACTTACACCTTCTAATAGATCATCTTTTTTCTCCGGTTTTAGCATATAATCTTTCTCTAATGGTGCTTCAAAGTCAAACACGCCCTCTTTACTCGTTTCAGATATATTTCTTATATGTCTATTCCTATCTTCTAACATTACATTAATGCCTTCCATTTCTAGGCCAGTTGTTTTAACTATACTGCCTGTTATTTTTGCAGCATTTTTCTGACTGCCACATATATTTGCTTTATTAATAACAAAAGTAGAAATGCAACTAGATTGGTTACCTGCTCTATCCGTTACAAATATTTCGATAGATTGAGCCCCTACATCATTACAATTAAACACAATACTAGAGTCTGCTATATTTTCTGTAAAGGAATAATATAAAGGACTACAATCCCCACAATTATCATTACTATTTTGATTAAAATCTTTTCCCCAATATTCAAACTCTCCATTTTCTTCTAAATCAAGCGTAATACCATTCAAGCACACAGCATAAGGTTTATGACAATCTACCACTTCGTAGACTCTATCACAAGAGACTATTTCTCCACAATTATTACTAGCCGTAAAAGTGACATAAAATGTACCTAAACCAAATTCAGGAGTCGCAAAACCAGTCATCGCTCCATTGATTCTTCCTTCAAGAGGTGTTCCCCCACATATTGGATCTGGAACAAATCGCCAATCTGCAATTGTGTTTAGGTCTCCGGCGCAATCATTAGTCACCTCAATTCCTAATACATTAATAGAGATTGAGCAAGAACTTTCTAAAAGACATACTGGCGTTGTACTTCCACATTCAATGCCCATTGGACTTCCACCTGTATCGCCACCATCTGTATCGCCACCATCTGTATCGCCACCATCTGTATCGCCACCATCTGTATCGCCGCCATCTGTATCGCCGCCATCTGTATCGCCGCCATCTGTATCGCCGCCATCTGTATCGCCGCCATCTGTATCGCCGCCATCTATATCACAATTTTTTATATCATAAACTCGTTCGCAAATTGCCACTTCTCCACAATTATTAGAGATCGTAAAAGTGACATAAAATGTACCTGGGCTAAATTCTTGAGAAGTAAATCCATTCATCACCCCATTCACATTTCCTTCTGCCTCCTGACCATTACACGCTCCATTCGGTACAAAGCGCCAATATGCCCTTGCAGATATATCGCCTTCACAAGTACTCGTTGCTTGTACACCTAAAACACTAATTGCAATACTACAGGTATTATCTAATATACAAACGGGTAAAGTACTGCCACATTCAATCTGCATTGAGTTTCCACCATCTGTGTCACCACCATCTGTGTCACCACCATCTGTGTCACCACCATCTGTGTCACCACCATCTGTGTCGCCACCATCTGTGTCGCCACCATCTGTGTCGCCACCATCTGTGTCACCACCATCCGTGTCACCACCATCTGTGTCACCACCGTCTGTGTCTCCACCATCTGTGTCTCCACCGTCTGTGTCGCCACCATCTGTGTCGCCACCATCTGTGTTATCATCACAAGTACCTTGCGGGGATTGAATAATAAGATTCGTCTCACAAGAAGTTTGATTTCCAAAGCTATCAGATACATAGATCGTTATAGGATGGTCTCCAATGTCTTGACACTCATATAATCGACTTCCATCTGCTGCATTTGGAGAGAAGGAAAAATTGAGCCCATTCTCATTGCACTGCGTACAATTATCTTCACTTTTAAGATCAAAATCACTTGCCCAAAAAACAGCCGTCCCATCTGAGTCTAATGGAAGCACTACTCCACTTTGACAAGCAATCGTGGGTGCTTTACAATCTTTAATTATATATCCTCTTGTACAACTAGATTGATTACCACAATCATCCACTACATAAAAAGTAACCATCAACGCACCAGGACCAAATTTCGGAGAAGTGAATCCTAAGCCAGCGTTTTGAATCTCTCCACTTAAAGTCGTACCAGCACAATTTTCGTTAGGTGTAAAAATCCACACAGCTCTAGCTTCTATATTCATCGAACAATCTTGTACAGAAATTCCTGCCACAGCTACCGAGACATCACAAGCATTATTCTCAATACAAACAGAAATATCGACTCCACAATCAAGCATAGGAGCAATAGTGTCTTTCACTTCAATTACTTGAATATGTTCTCTTATTTCTTCTTCTCCATCAAGCGCACAAGAATTCTTAACCACCCAATTTCTATTAATCGTAATACAATATTCTCCATCTGATATTGGCGTATCTATATAATCTATCACTACATTTTCACAGTCTACGCCTGTAACAATAGGCTCTCCAGTTAGTGAAGGAAGTAGTTCGCCTAAGCATTCTTCAGATTTATAATTTAATGGAAATTGAATTTTATACGGAGTCCTATCAAGGATAGAAACTATTTGCTCACAAGTACTGATATTCCCATTAGAATCAGTAGCCGACCATTCAAAGACAATACCACCTAAACCACATGTATTTCTGTTATCTTCTTTTAAAGTAACCGTATAATTAATATCTATTTGGCAAGCATCAACACCACTTGGCATTCCTAATGCTGTCTCTGTAATATCTGCTATTGAAATGCCCATATTACAATCATAAGAAATAGATTCCGGACAAGTAATGGATGGTCCATTTTTATCATCGGCAGTTACCTCTACCATACAAATGGCACTATTCTCACTACAATCTGTGATACGTAATACGACCATAGTTGGCGTACCACTATCCTTACAAGAGAACCTTATATATTCTTCAAATGTACTATTTGCTTCATCCATTCTTCTTACATGAAAACTTTCTATGCAACAATTATCATAACTTCCATTATCAAGTGATTCTGCATAAATAATTCCTGTCCCATCTGCTCCTAAAGAAAGTTTTGTAACGCCATTACATATAGGTGTTGGTGCAAGGTTATCACTTATTTCTACCACACAAGGATTATTTTTATTAGAAATACTATTTCCACAATCATCTGTTGCTGTATATACAATAGCAATTTCTCCAAAAGGAACTTCATAAGAAAAACCCCCATTACCTTCCTTAGTCACAATCAATACTTGTTCTTCTCCTACAACCTGATATAACATAGTTGTCACACTAATATATTCTGCAGGTGCACAATCTGCTATAGTCGCCGCAGGTACTTCTATAACCCCTTCACAAGAATTAGGCTTAGGCGAATTCTTTACTCTGATTGTCTCACTAGAACAAATAATCGATGGAGCTATGTTATCAACAATATTAATTGTTTGTACATGTTCAATAACATCATTATTACAAGTATTGAGTAAAGTCCAAGTACGTTCTACTAGTTTACTTCCTCCACAAGTTTCTACTTCCTTATCTTCATACTGCACTTTTAAATTACAAAATCCTTGCTCTAAAGAAAGATCATGGAGTGTAGGAATTCCTGTACAAGAAGTACCTGCTAAATCACAGGTATCTGTACAAGAGCTTGTAACATCTTCGGGAAGATGTATCTCTGCTAAATTGACTCCTCTAATCAATATGGGTTGTACGCAAGTTCCACAATTTCCTTGAGTATCACATACCTTCCAAGATCGCTCTATTTTAGCAACATAACCATTCCCTGCTTGTTCGCTATCACAGTCAAAAACAGTCGTCTTATCCTCATATTGATAGCTAATCGTTTCGCATTCTGCAGAACAAATATTGGAAATGGAGGGAACAGGAATTTTGCCTCCTTCACTTAAGGGCGTACTATCTTCATTACACCAAATCACAACTTCTTCACAAGTTAATCTTGGACTAACTTTATCTTCTATCTTAATGGTAGACCAGCAAGAATTACCCGTCAACCAATGTCTAGCCTTTACTGTAAGTGTCTGCCCTACTTGTTCACAAGTCACTTTTGGACTAGACACTAGCGGTATACTGTCTTTATCCATCACTACTATCTTATAAGCAGAAATACCATTAGGTGAGCAAACAAAAGGATCGTCAGGATTATGCAATACCGTTCTGTAGTTGATGGTTGTTTCGCAGTTATTATTCAACGAAACTTGCAAATTTTCTATACAAGTAAGGGTACAGTTTTGGGACCAACCCGTTTGTAGAAATGCAGGACAACAGCATATTGCTAAGGTAAATAGCAATAGTAAATTAGAGTGGAATTTTCTCATGTATTTGACCTTTTCCAATAGGAGACCTCCTATGTAAAGTGTTGAAATAATGTTTTTATCAGGACTTAGCAGACTTGTTTATCAATGATATATTAATGAACAAAGTATAGTATTATAAAATACAACAGATAAGCTTGTCCTCAGCAAGTGAAGAAAGCCTATATAGATTTTATTTTGACCAGACTTGTTTATTTGTTTCTTTCTTGAATATGTGAGTAAGCATAGCGTCCACAGAACTACGGTATTTCATAGTCTGTGCATATACTTTAATCGGTAGGTATAAAACAGCAAATCAGCTGCTTTTCATTTATAGAATAAAACAATTATCATTCCGATAATACATATAAAAAGAGCGGAAGGATAGTGGAGAAAAAAAATATAGTAAAAAATAATATATTCAATATAATTACAATGATTAATTTTATGATACTCAACAAGATATTGGCAGGAAGCTTACTATTGGGCAAAAACAATTAATCAGCAGCATCGCTTCAAAAAAGTACAAAACAGGAAGTTTATGTTTTTTCATCCTTAAAATGAAGCATTTCACAAGAGGTTTATTGTACTTAAAATATCAAATAAAAATCACATAAGAACGTAAAAATCAATAGATACCCATATACATAAAAAAAGGGAAGCCCCCCTTCCATTGCTAGAAGAGAGGTCTTCCCTAAAACTGTATTCTACTACACCGAAGTAAATACTTTGGTGATGGTAATTTTTAGAAAAGAGAACAAAGGAAGTGAGAAAAATCTCTATCCTATTCTCTATTTCCATTATTAATCAATAACGATCATTTTTCTAGTAGCTACTTGCTCAGCAGACTCTAACTGATAGTAAAGTACGCCCGTTGCATTCAATTCTTTAGCATCTAAGCTAATTTGGTTGAATCCTTTAGCATAATCAGCAGAGATTGCTCTTAATACTTTTCCTTGTACATCTAATACCTTCAATGTTGCACTACCTGCTTGTGGCAAGTTAAAGCCAATAAGCGTAGCACCATCAAATGGATTAGGTGAATTTTGGAATAATTCAAAAGAAGCAGCATTTTCTGAAGAGAAGTTAATCGCTACATCCAATAAAGCACCTTCTGTGCTATAAGCTTCAGCAGTAACTTGATCAGAAGAAACATTTAACATTTCACTTAATTGACCTGAAGTCGTAGCAGTGAATGTTAAACCAAACGCAACTTCTTTTTCAGTCGCTAAACCATCCCAAGAAGTAGAGATAACACCTCTCTTAGCAGCAGTTGTGTTGAAGTTAGCTGTAGTAGCTAATCCTTCTACAACTTGATCCAATTCTAAACCATTAAAGTTTAAAGAGAACTGGAAGCCTTGAGTAGTAGCCATATCAGCAGAAGTAAATTCTACAGAAACTTTCTCACCTGCTTGTACAAAACGATCTTCCATATTGAAAGCGAAAGTACCAGCAACATTACGAGTTTCAGAACCTACTAAGCTATTTGGTATAGCATTACCATTTAAATCACCCACTTTAACAGCGATGAAGTTAACAGCCATATCAGAAGATAAGTTGCTAATGTCATAAGCTTCACTAAAGTTTTCACCTAATGGATTAGTAGAAGAGAATTGGTAATTCTTATCAACAAATCTCCAAGAAGTATTACTTGGGAAGTTAGGAACTAACTGAAGAACTACTTTACGTAATTCTACCATATCAAATGCAGAGATATTACCAGACTTGTTAATATCCGCAGCAATTAATTGGTACGGAGAAGTTAACTCCTGAGTACCTACAATATGCTTACGTAATAATACTAAATCGAAAGTAGATACACCATTTAATGGATCCATATTCTTTTCAGCACTTACTGTATAATCAGCACCTTGCTCTAAGTGGAAATTGTACGCACCATTTACACCTGTAGTTACTGCTTTGTCAGCAGCTTGAACAGTTACTTGGTCTACCATTTCACCAGCCTCGTTAGAGATAGTACCGGAGATAGCAGATTGAGTAAATGGAGATTGAACTGAACCACCACAAGCACCAGGATTAACCTGAACATTGATAGTAGTTGTACAGAAATCTTGGTTACCAGCGTGATCCGTAACATAAAGATCTACTGTCTTAGAATCAGCATCTGTACATGTTAAAGTGATATTCGTATCCTCTACATCTGGAGAGAAAGAGAACTGTAAATCAGTAGATGCACAACCATCACAGTTGTCATAAGATTTAATGTCTAAATCTGTAGCCCAAAGCGTTACTAAGCCAGTTGATGGCATAATAGCTGTGTAGATATCTCTACATACAGGAGTTGGTAATTTACAATCGTTAATTTTGTAAGTAATCGTTTCCTTAGAAACATTGTTACAACCATCATCAGCGATTATAGTTACTACTAATGTACCTGGCTCAAAAGAAGGAGACGTAAAGCCTTGAGAAGCATCTGCTACTTCACCTACTTGATCAGAACCACAGTACCAAGCATCAGCAGTATAAGCCCACTCTGCTCTCACTCTTACATCAGAGCTACAATCTGTTACAACTGGAGCTTCTACTTCAACAACTGTAGAACAGTCATCTGTAGCATCAATACATACAGTTCTATCTGCTTCTACAGTAATAACTGGAGCAACTTCATCTTTCACTTTGATGATTTGTGTATGCTTAAATGTTTGTGGCTCACTTGGGTGCTCTTCATCAAATGCACACCAATCGATCACATTCCATGTTCTAATAATCTTGAAACAAGCATTATCAGAAATAGTGAATACATACTCATCTTCATAAGATACACCAACTAACTCACAGTCATCACCAGTAATAACTGGACGACCTGTTACATCAGGATCAAGTGCATCAGTAAAGCCACCAGTTTCAGCTGTACAGTAAGCAGTATAATCCTCTGGGAATACTACTTCAACAGGAGTATCATCTACTACTGTTACTGTTGCAGTTACAACACCAGAAGGAACACCATGAATATCATAAGATTTGTAATCATACTCAACAAATCCAACATGACAATCATTTCTCCAATCTCTAATATCGATAATTTCGTGATCAGCAGATCCACAATTATCATTAGAAGTTGCTAAACTAGCAATAACATCAGCAGGAATTACGCCGTTGTTATCTAAATCAGAACATTTGATTGTTCTATCTTGAACAGTAGTTACTGAACCAATTTTATCATCTACGATTACTTCAACCATACAATCTTGTGCATTACCTGCACAATCCGTAGCTCTTAAAGCAACCATACAAGTTCCACCTTCTACGCTTTTCCAAACGTCAGCAGGACCAAATTCAACATACGGGTGGTAAGAAGGATCAGAACT
Source organism: Caprella mutica (assembly GCA_947561585.1). Lineage (NCBI taxonomy): Eukaryota > Metazoa > Arthropoda > Malacostraca > Amphipoda > Caprellidae > Caprella > Caprella mutica. Next base: position 130,895 of record CANNZV010002194.1, on the reverse strand, counting down.
ATCCATTCTTCTTACACTTAAAGTGATTGGACCACAGTTATCATAAGAACCATCATCGAATGTTGCAGCGAAGATAGTAGACTTACAATCTGTACCTACAGTTGTTTGAGTAATCTCATCACAAACAGGCGTTGGAGCTGTCTTATCTTCTACTACTACTTCGTAAGAGTCTTCATCTGTGTTACCACAGTGATCAATAGTCTTATAAGTAACAATATATTTTGCAGGAACAGATAAGTTTTCTGCACAAATAGGGCCACCTAACTTTTGAGGAGCAAAGTTCACGATTACTGGATCACCAGTTTTAGAACCAGAAACAACACCTTCTAAGTTATCAACTAATGTATATCTTTCTACTGCCCATACTGGATGAGGATGTGTTTTTTGACGGTATCCTTCGATAGTCATCGTTACCGTTCTAACTTCACCACAAGCTTCCCATATTTCTGCAGGAGTAGGAACGAAATCCGCCTCACAAGCATAAGGATTGTTGTTAGTAGAAAGTGTTAAATCGTCACCTGCATCAATCTTAGTTTCTTCATCAAGAATCTTAATGATCTGCGTATGTCTTACGATTTCACCAGTACACCAGTCAACGATAGTCCAGTTACGTAAAATCTTGTAAGAACCAACACAAACATCAATTCTTTGATCTTCCCAAGTAACATTGATTTCACAGAAACCAAAATCATCCCATGGGTAAGAATAACCATCTTTGTCTCCAATTTTGCTTACAGGAATACCATGCTTCATTGGCGCACCAGTAGGCTCTTGAGTGGTACCACCATCGCCGTGACGACCAGGGAATCCCATGTGAGATTCTCCATCATATACCAAACCAGGCATAGTGTTTACTTGACAATCGTTCGCTTTGTTTGGTCGAAGAGCTGGTCTATCCCAATCATCATAATCAGGAGGTAAGTTTAATTGACCGATAGTCAATCTTCTCATGGTGATTACTTGCTCACCCATTACACAATTGCCAAACTTATCACATAACATCCAAGTTCTAACAATTTTAGCACTAACATCGCCATCAGGATGACAATCGATATCGGTGATTTCATCACCAACTTGCTTTAATTCTAAATCGTTACAATCTCTTCCATGTCTATTTTCATCAACACGAAGAGAACCATTAACAAGAATACGTAACTCATCACAGTTATCGAAACCTCTAGGGTAACCAACACCTGCGCCTTTAGTCCACTCGATATAATCAGCATCAAAAGGCTCATTACACCAAAGTTCTACATCTTGAATTTCTAGGGTAGGATCTAATTTGTCTTCAAGTACTAATGTACCCCAACAAGAGTTTCCAGTTGCCCAATGCTTCACCTTAATCATAAAAGGCTCGTAAAGATTTGCTGTCAAATCTTCACAAGTAAGGTAATCATCATCTGGATCATCACTACTTGCAATTAATTTCCCAGTGTGATCCATTGCTTGTACAACAAACGCTTGTGGGCCATTAGGTGTACAAGTACGAGGATTGTCTCCATCTTCTAGGAACATGTCATATGTCAATGGTACTTTACACCATACATCAAAAGATGTTTGTACCAAATCATTACATGTCGGGCTACAGTTAGCTTGTGCATTAGCCTCATTAACCCCCAAGAAGACTAAGAACATCGCGATAAAACACGAAGTAAAAGTCGATCTTTTCATGTGTTCAATTTTATAGATTTACAAAAATTTAAAAGAATGTGAGTATAAAAAACCTAGACTATCAGAATCATGATAGACTAAGCAAAATGTGCTAATTAGTTCAATTTGCGTTCTACATATTTAGTTACTAACAAATATGTTTATTCAATATGCGAAATGGTGTATATTCTATGGGAGAGCAAAAGTACCTCTAAAGCAGATAGCTCAGATTTGTTGAAAGTAGATTATAAATAGTACGAATCTTGTTATGGCGATACATCTAATACAGCTCTTGTTAGAAAGAGTTAATAGATATTAATAGTGGTGGTTAATGGGTATGGACAAGCTTAACTTAATTTAGTTATCTTTTTTCATTACGTGTTTTTTAGGGTTTTCTAAAACTCGAACAAATATAATTAATAGTCATTATATCATTTATACCCTTTTTATGGTATTTTCAAATATAGTAGGATAATTGATTTGATTTATTAAAAACGGGATTAAACAACAAGTATAGTCTTTCACTAAAAAAAAGTGAATTACCATAGAAGTTAAAACGAAGATAGTAACAAATTTAGATTAAAAAAAAAAAAAGCAAAAAAAAAGCCCTCTTAGATATACATCCAAGAGGGCTTACTCATTTAACTAGTTCAATCTCAATGGATTAATCTATTAAAATCATTCTTTTCTTAGCGACATGATTAGCTGTCTCTAAGTTGTAGAAGTAAATACCATTTTCTGCTAATTCAGATTTGTTGATTTGTACTTCATTATATCCTTTATTAAATTCGCCCTCAATAGACTTCATTAATTTTCCAGATACATCGAAGATAGTCAACTGTACTTGAGTAGCTTCTGGTAAATCAAAAGATATAGTTGTTAGATCATTGAATGGATTTGGTGTATTTTGATACAGTTTGAATCCTGCAACATCATTTCCAAAATCAAGAACAACATCCATTAATTCGCCTGCTTGTGTATATGCTTCTTTTTCTGTTAAACCAGAAGTTAATTGAATCAATTCGCTTAATCTTCCAGCCTTGTTCGCTCTTAAGATCAAAGTAAACATTCTTGAATCATTAGCTACTGTTGTACTTTCATTCCAACTTGTAGTTAACATTCCTTTTTCTGCTTGCATTAAGCCAAAGTTATTAGCTGCTGCAATGCCTTCTCTCAATTCTACAATCTTAGCAACTGTAGGATCAATTTCTAAAGTAAATTGGTAACCTGCAATTTGTTCAAAATCACTTAAGTTAAAATCAACTTCAACTAATTCACCTCTTTCAAATGTTTGCTCTTCCATATTGAACTTCATCGCACCATTTAAACTTCTTACTTCACTTGAAGCTAAAGTAGACGTTGCTGCATTTCCACTTACATCACCGATCTTAACTGCTACAAAGTGAGCGTTTAGATCAGAAGATAAGTTATTGATTGCTGCAATTTCTGCAAAAGTTTCATTCTCTGGATTGTTAGTCACAAACTCATACGTTGCATCTACAAATCTCCAAGAATCGTTATTCGCAAAGTCCGAATTGATGTTTAAGATCAACTGTCTCAATTGTACCATATCATAAGCAGTAATAGAACCTGACTTATTGATATCCGCAGCGATATGCTTATACGGAGTATCAAAAGACTCAATACCTAAGATGTGCTTACTAATCAATACTAAATCAAAAGTAGATACTCCATTTAATGGATTCATATCCTTCTCTGGTTGAATTGTATAATTACTATACATTGGCACAGAGTTGAATTCGTATTCTCCACCAGCACCTGTTACGATAGGAGTCATATTATAACCACCTAATTTCACTGTAACATTTTCAATAGTTGCACCTTCTTCATTTACAATGCTACCTCGGATAGTTGCCATGTCGCCTTCGCCATCGCCGCTACCAGTATCGCCGCCAGTATCGCCACCACCAGTATCGCCACCAGCAGTTACGGTAAGTGTTTCTGTGCTATAACAACCTGCTGCATCTGTTACTATAATAGTGTAAGCACCTGCTGGAAGATTTGGAATCGTATAAGAAGCTCCATTTATTCTAAAGAAGCCTACTACAGGGCCATCCCAACCAATTGTGTATGGTGCTGGACCACTACCAACTGTTACTGCTGCACTTTCACCTGCATCTGTTGCAGTAAATGCTACTGGACAGCCACCGTTAGTGTTCTCACCAGAGTTAGTAACCATCAACATGACTCTAGAGAAACAACCTGTTGCATCTGTTACAATCACATTATATATACCTGTTGGTAAATTCGTAATATTATATCCATTACCATTTGGTCTGAAAGAACCCATAACTGGACCATCCCAACCAATTGTATAAGGAGCTGAACCTCCTGTAATATCAACCCAAATTACAGCATCACCAACATCTGTAACAAACGCAACTTCACAGTTACCATTACCATCACCAGAGTTGCCACCACCTCCAGTTGGAGATTGGTCAACTGTAATCATTTGCGTCGTATAACAACCGCCAGCATCTGTCAAAGTAATTACATAAACACCGATTGGCAAATTAGGAATCACATAACTATCTCCAGTTGTGATATAAGCAAAACTTGTTGCTGGACCATCCCAACTTACTGTATATGGTCGATCACCACTTGTAGCTGTTACTAAAATTTGTCCATTACCCGCTAAAGCATTAAATGTAACACTACAAGCACCTGGATTAGGAGTTGTACCTGTTGTACTAACTGCAACTGTCTGAGAAGAATAACATCCATTCGCATCTGTTACAATCACATTATACGTTCCAGCAATTAAAGAAGGAATTGTATAACTATTTCCACTTGTAATATAGTAGAAGCTAGTAGAAGGACCACTCCAGCTTACCGTATATGGTTGTGCACCAGTTGCCATAGATACATTGATCTGGCCATTTCCTGCTTGTGCAGTGAATGAAACAGAACAAGGAGTAGGCGTAGGCGTAGGAGTAGGAGTAGGAGTAGGAGTTCCGCCAATAGAACCATCATTTGGATTAGGACTTGGAGTTACAACTACACTTTCATCACATAAATCTAAATTATCTTGTACAGTAATAATAACAGTTACTACACTCCAATTTCCACTAGCATCACTAGCCCACATATCTACATAACGTCTTCCTTGATCGCTACAAGTAAATGTTACACTAGCTGCTGCATGAGCAGGAGGCGTAGTTCCTCTAGAACCAGAAGCAGGATAAGCTAATAATAATGAACCTGTTCTATCTGAGCCCGCATTTGCCCCAGAATTTGAAGTAACATCACAATCCTCTATCTTACAGCCAAAATCTGATGCCCATACGCCGATAGCGCCGCCAAAGTTAGATGCGTTGAAAGAAACACCTAAGTTAACTGCAATCTCATCAATACAGAACATTGATGGACCTTGAGAATCTATTACATTAATTTGAACATCTACTGCTGTTCTATTTCCACAACCATCTTCTGCTGCATAAGTCAATGTGTAATTACCTACTGGTACACTAGACATCTCGCCAGGTGTTGCATTAGATAAAACAACGCCACCTATTGTTCCAGAAACAGTTACTGGTATGATGCTAGAAGAACAATTATCTTGTGCATATAAATTCGGTAAAACCAATCTATCTACATTACATGTAGCTGGATTCACATCACTAATATTGATTACTAGTGGTGCACTACCAATTGGTGCATTGTTAGAGTAGATCGTTGGACCTTCTCCATCCATTACTCTTACTACTTGTGTAATTTTCTTGTATCCAGGACCTTTATAGCCATCACCATCTGCATCAACTAATGCTCTTGGATTGATACACCAATCGATCACTTCCCAATCTCTTACAATCTTTCTACAAGCACCTGTTTCTCCTACGAAATCTGTACGCTTGTAGTTCACTGCAATTGTCTGACAACCAACTATTGTATAGTTTAAGTCATCTCCAGAATCATATTTTGATAAATCTACATCACTACAATTTACAGTAACTTCTTCTGCAACTGCATCTACTAAAAGATCTTCTGTTGGAGATAATGTTACCGTAATTGTTTGTGAACAAGTAGCTTCACCTAAAGTCCATGTTCTAGTAATCGTACCAGCTCCACAAGAATTTAAGTCTCTAGTAACTACTGCTATTCCTAAAGCGTCTGTATTACAATTTCCACCGCTAACATAAGCCTCACCAAATTGAGCTAAACTAGTTACATTAGATAGATCTAAAGAACAATCTACTGTTTGATCTGCTGGGCAAATGATGGTAGCTTGTACTTTATCTACCACTCTAACATTCACCATACAGTTATTGAAATTGCCTGACTTATCCCAAATACCTAAAGATACTTGTACTGTTCCTGTCATATCACAACATTCCAAAGGAACTGCATTACTCCAAGATGTTGCATTAGGGAATGCCGTACCACTACACATTTCCATTCTTCTTACTCTCATGCTATCAATACCACAGTTATCATGACTTCCATCATCGAAAGTTTGTGCATAAGCCCATGCAGTACCGTCTTGTGTTAAAGATACAACTATGTTCTCTTCACAAATTACCGTAGGAGATACGCCATCGTTTATTGTAATAGATACGGTATCTGCAGTAGTATTACCACAATCATCTTCAGCGATGTAAATAATATTATGTGTTCCAAATGGAATACTCTTCATTGTTCCACCATTACCAAATATGGTACTAGTTGGACCAACCACCTTAACAGAAATATTATCATTACTTGAGCAAGCATCATTTATCGTAATAGCTGGTATTTCAAGATCTGCGCTACATTCGTGCCCTGCATTCGTTATCGTAATGTCCGCAAAAGTAGGTAAGTTAGTAATTACTGGACCTATTGTATCTACTACATTGATAATCTGCGCTCCACCTGCCGTTGCTGCATTGGTAGATACAATGCCTGCTCGACACCAATCTAAAACAGTCCAAGTTCTAAAAATCTTTCTAGTTCCATCACATCCTGTAGAAAACTCTTGATCTCGGTAGCTAACACCAAAGAAGCAAGATTCGTTCAATACAAGTGTATCTCCTACTGGATTAGCCCCTTCTGGAATCAATACATACGGGTATCCTACTGTTTCTGGCGCAACGCTAACGTCTGCGCTACAATGTAACATCGTATCTCTTGGCCATACAATATCATCTGGCAATATATTTGGCTTTAATATAAGAATATTCTGTGGACAAGAAGGTGAAACATTTCCGTTTTCATCTGTTACCGTCCAAGTTCTAACAACCATTCCAATCGTATCTGGAGCTACTGTTTCAGGAGTTCCATCAACAATACCACCTACCCAAGTTAATACTTCACCTTCTCTACAAGAAAAAGCTGTTTCCTGATCTGTATGATTATACGTTACACTTCCTACACATACGTTAGATACAGTAGGTCTTCCTCCAATTATTGCTGGATCTATCGTCTTACTACAGTAAATTGTTGTATCGCTACAAACAATCGTAGGTGCTAATTTAGACTCTACAGTAACGAAACCCCAACATGAATTGCCGCTAATAGGCTCTGTAACCTGTACTCTCGTCGTTTGTCCAATATAAGATGTATTTACAATATTTGTATCCTTATTCTCTCCATCTAGTAATGTTACTACAAAACCGTTAACACAACCGTGGTTGCCTTCTAGTATATTATCAACTGTAATTACGGCTTGACAACCGCCGCTCAAACTAATATTTACATTATCGTTACATGCTGGTGTAATTCCTGAATCTACTACTACGTTATAAGTACAAGTATCATTTGGATCTGCTCCTGTTCCATTCTCTGTATCTACGTAAATAACTCTTACTTGGTAATCTCCTGGCTCTAAGAAAACACTTTCGCCAACGTCTACAGCTCCTGCTGTATTTCCAGTAGCTGTAATATCATTGTGTTCTCCTTGTGCATTTGGTGCAGCTGATGAACTTGTTGCAACTGTAGCACCTGCTGCTGTCAATACTTGTACTTCATCAATAGTTGGTGTTACATTACACGTTCCTCCTAATCCTTGAATAACATGTAAGCCACCAATAATACCACTACTATTCAAATCACAAGTAGCGGCTACAACTGCATCACTTGGACAAGTAATAGTTGTCATTCTATTTACATTCGTAGGAACAAGGGTAAATCCTGTTCCTTTATTGTTATCTCCGTTTGGAGAATAAACAACTGTCAAACATCCGTCTGTAGTAGCACAGTCGGCTTGAAACCAACTTGAACTTAAAGAAGTCGCAGCACTTGCGCCTCCTCCATAATAAGGTGCTTGCGCTAAGGTACCAGTTGTACCACATCCTTGATAAATAGCTAAGGTATCCCCAGGAGCTATATCAAAATCTGTGAAAGCAATTTTTACCAACTGGGTAGCCCCATCGGTTGGGCAAATTTTTGCTTCTATTTTTCCTGTAGCAGCATCATCTTCTAGTTGCCCCATTCCACTGCCAGGCACTATAAATGAACCGCCTACAAGATTAAAAATACTAGAACCAGTTCCTGTTGTATAAAAAGTACTAGAACCAGAACCTGTTACAACCGTCTGCGCTTGTAGCGCACTAGTCGCAAAAAAGAATAATAAAGCTACGCCAAGATACTTAAACATCTTTGATAGCAAAGCACCAGCCACAGTAGGTGGGCTTTTTAAAATGTTGGGATCACGCCATTCCGAAGAACACGTATCCATGGGAATAAAACTTGTGTGTTTCATGTGTGTAATTAATAATTAATTATAAAAATGTGGTTTAAAAAATGAATAGGAATAGACCCTAGCACCCTGACAAGTAGCAGTGGCTATTCCGTGTTATAATTAAAATCGATAGATAGCTTAGGTACATAATACGCCACCCTCTATAGACTTTATTTTGAAATCATCTATTTGTGAAACAAATGTATCCTGTAAAGACATAGCATATCAACAAGACGTACTTACGCTTTACGAATAGCTCTATACTTTGACCCTATTTTGTTATAAATGATATATTATATGATGGTAATAATTAGGTTTATATCCTCTGAATTCAACATTCTACCAAGCCTCCTTTAACAAAGGATGCGAGGACAAAATGTTTAAATTCTGTGTATTGTTCACTACACAACATACAGACAGTTACCATTAAAGGCATTGTAGGTATGTTATTGTGGCTGTACAAAATCTCTAAATAGGTATAGACAATATATTAGTATTATTGATTGATTGATTTTATTAACTGAAAATCATTGTTACGGTAGGTAATAACGCTATAGCATTGTAGGTTAGAAACTTAGTAACTGAGTACGTATATAATCTTTAATTACGGTAATACTTGGGACAACTGTTTTTTTTTGGTATTTGTGTTCTTTGTTCTCAAAATTTGAGGCGATAGAACTTTATGCTAAAGAGGCAAACCGATTGTTATATTAATATAAAGATTCCCAAATTCCTGAATATTAAATCGGTTCACCTTACTAGCATAAGCAAATTATTGTTATTTTATATTTCTTTTCAAAGTAGTTGAATTATTTATATAAGTATCAACCATTTATATTAATTGATACTCATTATATTTTAAAAGATCGGGAGTAAAAGAGTGTTGGGATAAACAAGCATAGTTAAATTAATCTTCCATGTCCATTCATGCAGGTACCCCAACACTTTCATCATGCACCCAGTTAATATTTTTATATACTTTGAAAAGGACGTAATTGTCTTTATTACAAAGCATTCTATTTTTATATTGCCATCTGTGCAACGCATTCAGAGCGTTAGATGTACACTATTCCAAGTCTTTAAAATTTAAATTCTCTCTATTCAAAAAGTTCTTTTACCCATTGGGCTGTAGTTACTTATTCGTAGTCATAAAAACAGGCAACGAATACTTCTAGTCCAGTAGTAGCTATTTTAGTGTTTCATAGTGTGCCACTCTTTTGTGGTCTTAATGCAAATTAAATTATTAGGAACCTTCTTTGTAAGCACGCGTCTACCCTTCGTCAACAGGTCATTATATACCTGTCACGCTAGATAAAACTTACTCAGAAGAAAGATAACAACTAGGTTGACTATCTATTTCCTTAATTTAAATGCTGCTACTAATTAGTTGGAAAGAAGTATTCTGTCGCTGTTTCATAAGTGTGAATTATAACTAATTGGTTTTGCAATACTTAAATCTATTAGCTACAGACAATAGTGTCATGTGCCAATTTAAAACTACTTAAATCGGTTACGGTTTATAAAAAAAGGATAATTATTTATGTGTGAATGTAATCACTTATATGGCAATATCTTTTGATAATTGCTATTGGATCACTTGGTCAATTTCAAAAATTACCAAGTATTAAACCAAATGTATTATTTGGTTATACCAAGAAGATATAAGTGATTTTGTTAGAAACGATTACTTTTCTAAAGTATCGTTAACTGGGTCGGTAGTGGGATGGGATGTTAAACAAGTTGTCTTTTTAAAGCAGAACTTGTCAACGATTTACATATTATTATTTTTCAAATATTATGCCAAAAATCAATATGATTGATATTTCTTTGCAATAATATTCTAAGTTCTTTTTATTCAAAATTTCTGATCTAGAACGATCAACAGAATATATAGAATTACTAGAAAAATAAATAATGAACGTATGCCTTCTTTATTGTAAATATTATGCCAATTTATAATGTGTTCATTGTTTTTATTTACTTTACTAACTTAATTAATTGATAATCAATTAATTAAATAATATATTTTATTTTAATTTAATTTTCAACTTAAATTCATATCTATTTATTCGTATTAAATTAGTCTTCTTTTGTGTAGATAAAGTCCATTATATATTGAAAGTATTCCAAACTATACCTTACTTTTAAGGGAAAAAGTAGATTGAACTAACATTTACGCAATCATTAACAAACGAAATTCTATTTTTAAATACAATTATGGGTGCATCAACAATTATTGGAAATTTTTATAAATGGGAGAAGGAAATAGCTAATAAGCCTTTTCTTCGTCAACCTTTCGGAGAAAAATGGGAAACTACTACATGGGGCGAGGTTGGGCAACAAGCCCGTAAATTAGCAACAGGTTTAAAATCCTTGGGTTTATCAGAAAAAGCACATGTTGGTTTAGTTTCTAAAAATTGTAGAGAGTGGGTCATCGCCGATCTAGCTATTATGATGGCAGGCTATGTATCTGTCCCTTTCTTCCCTACCTTAACTTCTGATCAAATTAATGAAGTATTACGCTTAGGCGATGTGGAAGCATTATTTGTAGGGAAGATGGAAGTATGGGATGAAATGAAAAAAGGCGTTCCAGCAGATATGCCAGTCATTGCTTTTCCTCAATATGAAGGAAATTCAAAAATAGATAGAGGGCATCAATGGGCCGATTTCATGAGTAAGCACGAACCGATGCAAGGAACACCTGTTCCCAATGCAGATGATATGTGGACTATTGTCTTTACCTCTGGCACGACAGGTACCCCAAAGGGTGTGGTATTAAATAATACAGTAAATAAGGCTACCATGCAATTAATGGAGGAAGCCAACAATTTAAAAATATCCTTGGATGGAGATAATCGCTTTTTCTCTTTCCTTCCTTTAAATCATATTGCCGAACGGGTTATTATAGAGGCAACTTGTATCAATTATGGTGGTACGATTTCTTTCTCTGAATCTTTAGCGCAATTCCCTAAAAACTTAGCAGATACTCGGCCAACCATCTTTTTTGCCGTTCCTCGTATATGGACGAAATTCCAATTAGGTATTCTTAAAAAGATGCCACAAAAGAAATTAAATACGCTATTGAAAATTCCTTTTGTCTCTGGAATGGTCAAAAAGAAGATTAAAACAGGACTTGGATTGGATCAAGCAAGAGTGGTTGTATCAGGAGCTGCGCCTATGACACAGGAACAAAAAGATTGGTACCACAGTTTAGGCTTTCCATTAGCAGAAGGATATGGTATGACAGAAAATTGTGCCATTACGACCTTTTTAATGCCAGACGAACCTAAGCCAGGCTCTGTCGGTAAAGCGCAAGGGGCCTCTACCCTTAGAATAGATCCAGAAACACAAGAGATATTATATAAAGCACCGTGGAATATGGCGGGCTATTATAAGGAGCCAGAAAAGACGGCGGAAACATTGAAAGATGGCTGGCTACATACAGGCGATCAAGGGCGCTTAGATGAAGAAGGTTATTTATATATTACAGGTAGAGTAAAAGACACCTTCAAAACAGCTAAGGGTAAATTCATCGTTCCAGCTAAAATAGAAAAGCATTTTGAAAATGATGAAAATCTAGAGCAGGTCTGTGTTGTGGGCTTAGGTTGTCCTCAACCTTTATTATTAGTCTATCCTTCAGAAATAGGTTTAGAAAAATCAAAGGAGGATTTAAAGAGCTGCTTAGAAAAATTAACAACAGCGATAAATAAAGACTTACCTAATTACCAAAGAGTATCTACATTAGTTGTCACTAAAGATCCTTGGACGGTGGAGAATGGCTTATTAACGCCAACTTTGAAAGTGAAACGACCTAAAATTAATGATGCTTTTAAGGATAGATATGTAGCTTGGGGTAAGGAAGGAAGCGTTGTTTTTGAGTCGTAGTTTGAGGAAAAGAGACTATAGTTATGAACACGGAGACACGGAGGCACAGAGAATATACAATCGGAGTAACTAAAAGAACACGGAGACACGGAGGCACAGAGAATATACAATCGGAGTAACTAAAAGAACACGGAGACACGGAGGCACAGAGAATATACAATCGGAGTAACTAAAAGAACACGGAAACACGGAGGCACAGAGAATATACAATCGGAGTAACTAAAAGAACACGGAGACACGGAGGCACAGAGAATATACAATCGGAGTAACTAAAAGAATACAGAGTCACGGAGACACAGAGAATATATAAAATCGATTGTAGAACTACGGGTTTTATAGCACAAGATCTGAGTTGTACTATTTGATTTTTCTAACCGCTGTGTCTCCGTGACTCTGTGTTCTTTTAATTACTCACCTACTCAATTTCCATAGCATCCTTCTGATCATGCTTCTTCACCTTGCGTCGGCTCTTAAATGGCGAATATCTATAAGGACGAGCCTTTAAATCTTTCATCAGCGTATCTGCGCTCATTGCCGCCTCCAAAATCGTATTTAAAGCAGAATCATCCGCTAGTAATTTACCAACCGCTCCTTCTCCGCTATTAATTTTTGTTAGTAAGATCGTTAATTCGCCAACTGCCTTATCTGCAGAAGTCATCGTGTTTTTCAAACTAGCAATCGCATCGTTGGTACTAGCCAAAGTTGCTTCTATTTGAAGATTATTAAGTTTAGTCGTTAAAGAATCCGTATTGACTAAAATGCCCTTAATATCCTTACTTCTTTGATCTAAGCTACCTGTTAAAGATTGGGCATTCGTTAAAATCCCGTTCATAGGTTGTCTAGAGTCAATCACCATTCTATTTAAACTAGCTGTTGATCTTTTCAAGTTTTCCAAGACTATAGCTATATCTCGAACACTTTTTGATAGAGGATCATCTGCATTTGGATCAGATAGTTTAGCTTTTAAGGTATCTACTATTGGTCCTACCCCGCCTTGTACTTCTCGTAGGTATCCTTTAACCTCATCGGTATTACCCACATAAGTCTCCATAACACTAGCTATCCTTCCTTGAATATGATCGCCATTTTGGACACAATCAGCTCCGCCACATACGGACTTATATTTCAGATTCATGACTACCCCACCCATGATACTTGCACTAGTAATGATTGCTTCTGCATCCTTTGGAATTTTATAGTCATTCTCTATATTCATTTCGACCTCTACTGTTTGTAAGTCTTCTTTAAAATAAATATCCTTGACTACACCTACTTGTAATCCATTGATAAAAATAGGGCTTGATACCGTTAAAGAGTTTACATTATCATAAGAAGCATATAATATGGTAGAAGTACTCAACATATTAAGCCCTTTCAGAAAATTAAAGCCAAATATGAATACACCAATGGCTACAACTGCTAATATGCCAACTTTTGTCTCGTTACTCATTAAATAAAATGATGAATGATGAATTAGTTGTTGAATTGTTTAAAATGTTTATTTGTTTACAAGTGGAACAAAAGAACACTTAATCAATGAACAAGCTTTAATAATTGCCTTTTATCCTATCTGCAATATCATAAGTACCTAGGATTAAGTAATCCAAGGTGCTTACCAGCTAAAGTTTAACTAAAAATCTAGCTAAAACCTAGCCACCCTCTATAAGAAAACGCAAGTTTAGGGGGATTCGTTGACTTTTAAAAGCATTTAGCTAGGGAATCTACTATTTGTCGCTAGTCAATTAGTAATAACTAGCCTCTACTTACAATTTCCTTTCCTTTTTATTTTAAATATCCATTTTCCTTATTACCTTACTCTTCTTTAAAAAGAAGTCAGCCGTCAGAAGTCAGATCGCCTTCGGCTGTCAGATTTATCACGTTGACAACGGATACTTCTAGCAGCTTTAATGGAATGAACGTGAGCTGCGTCAACATCATAAGTCTGACCTCTGACAGTTCCAAAGGAACGATCTGACGGCTGACTTCTCAAAAAAACAGTATGGACGAAAAAATAATCAGCAACAAAGAATTAAGTTTATTCGAGGCTCTTATTCCAATTATTGCCCTAGTAGTGATGCTTTCCTTTAATGTATTTGTCTTTGGTGACGATGCTTTGAGTGGATCTAATCAATTTGTCTTGCTATTGGGAGCCGCGGTGGCTGCACTTGTGGGATTTCGAAACAATACTTCCTATGATTCAATGATTACAGAGATTGGAAGTAATTTAAAATCCACAACAGGAGCTATTTTAATCTTATTGTTTGTTGGGGCGCTGGCAGGTACTTGGTTGGTGAGTGGTATTATACCTACCTTAATTTATGGTGGTCTAAAAATTTTAAGCCCTTCTATCTTCTTACCCGCATCTGTGATTATTTGTGCCATAATCTCTATAGCAACGGGTAGCTCTTGGTCTACTTCAGCAACTGTGGGTATCGCTTTAATAGGCATTGGCAAAGCCATTGGAATGCCTGTGGGTATGGTGGCAGGAGCCGTTATATCAGGGGCTTATTTTGGGGATAAAATGTCACCGCTTTCTGATACCACCAATTTAGCAGCAGCGATGGCGGGGAGTGAATTATTTAGTCATATTCAGTATATGATGTATACGACCATCCCTTCTATTACAATAGCGATCATCATTTTTACTTTTTTAGGTTTAACACAGGATACTACTGGGGCAACAGATACAGGTGAAATATTGGCAGCTATACAAGAATCTTTTAATGTGAGTCCTTGGCTCTTACTAGTACCACTTGCTGTCATCGGGATGATTGTTTTCAAAACAAAACCTGTTATCGCTTTATTAGTGGGTAGTCTTTTAGGGGGGATTTTTGCGCTAATCTTCCAGCCAGAAATAATGGCTAAGATTGCAGGCGTAGAACGTCTAGATTTTACATCGGCTTATAAGAGTATTTTGACGGCTATCACCGTAGATACGGCTGTAGAAACGAGTAGTGCAGAATTAAATGATCTATTTTCTGCTGGAGGTATGAAAGGTATGTTGAGTACGATTTGGTTGATTATCTGTGCTTTATGTTTTGGTGGGGTCATGGATGCGATTGGTGCTTTGGAAAGAATTAGTAACGCCCTTTTATCTATGGCCACGACTAGCTTTAAATTATTTGCTAGTACCGTTATTAGCTGTTTAGCGATCAACGTAACGGCTTCTGATCAATACTTAGCTTTGGTTGTACCAGGAAAAATGTTCTCTAAGGCGTATGAAGATAGAGGTTTAGCGCCTGAAAATTTGAGTCGTACTTTAGAAGATTCGGGTACGGTGACTTCTGTTTTGATTCCTTGGAATACTTGCGGGGCGTATCAGTCTGGTGTACTAGGCGTATCTGTATACGATTATTTTTTCTACGCTATTTTTAATTATTTGAGTCCGTTTATGACTTTATTGTTTGCGGCTTTTCATATAAAGATTAAGGAGCTAAGGAAAGATTAATTGGAATCTAAATTAAACAGGTATCTCTAACCGAATGTCATCAATTTAAGGAGTAGATCGTCGATTTTTGCACCTTCGATGCTCTATAATTATTAGACTTGTTCGACGATAGCTGATGAGGTGAGATGGCGGAAAATTTAGTTTTGTACAAGGCAAAATTTTTCGGAATAGCCGTAGCTATTGCTAAAAATTTTAACGCTGTACAAAATTAAATTTTGCCCATATCGCCCATCAAGATGTCGCCGAACAAGTCTATTAAGCAATCATATTGAGTCGCAGTTACAAACTGCGACTATTCAGCCTTGTTTTTCTCAGCAGTTCCCGTTTTAGAGAAGGCTTTGTCCTGCAACTTCCTGTTGCTGGACAAAGTTCTATGCAAACCGGATTTCTATGCAAACCGTCTTAATTTGTCCAGCAACGGGAAGTTGCGGGACAAAAATAAATACGCAATATTTCTCTGCAACGCTAAGTGCCTCGCTTAGTAAGTCTCCGCAACTCTGCGTCTCTGCGTTCAATTATTTTTCCTCCCACTTTATGTCACCACTCTTTACCTGCGTGTTCATTAACTCTTTGACCTCAATCACAAAGTCAACCAATAATTAGCCTTTAATACCAAACTCCGAGTCTTAGGACCAAACATCCCATCCACCAAATAATTATCCGTATACACCAAAAACAAATCGGACATCGGCGCAAAACGCCATTGAAAACGGGCATTGACATTAAAATTTTCCGCTTGGGTATTGTATTGTAAAAAGGTGGTAAAGAATAGGTTGGTCGCAAAATTAATTTCAATACTGCCTGTGGCTAGTGTCAAATCTAAGTCGCCATAAGGCTCAGGTAATCGGATGTTATTTTGCTCAATCCCTACAGAAAAATTCCCCCAAGGCTGCACTCTATAAGAGATACTTCCTCGATTCGTTAATTTTGTACCGCCATAAAATTGACCGTACACAATAAACCATTCGGTGTTTAATGGCTTTCGCAAATCGGTATTAAACTGGGTATTAAATTCCTTCATGGTATAGGCCTTCGCTGGCAAAGGCGTTTCTGTTAAAGCAAAAGGAAAGAGTAAATCCACATAATGATTATTGAAGCGAAAACGCAATTGACTGGTATTCTTAAAAAAGAAAAAATGTCGTAATCGTGTATACCACTCCGTTAGACCACCACTAGGATCAAGATAGACAAAGTTTTCTGCACCCGACCAATGAAAATTGATTCGCTTACTTTCTTTAGGATAAATATAGTAATTGAGCATATTCCCAAATTGAGTAAAACCTACTCGAACAATCTCATTTGTTTCTGGGTTAAAATTTAATAACCGTCCTGTAAAACCCATATCAGAGAAATAATTTTCACTCATATACTGCACCGTAAAGAAGGTTCTAAAATTTTGACCATCATAATCAAAGCGACCATATAGGTGTCGATTTTTATCAGCAACTCCTTCTTTTATAGAATGAATATACCCCGTCTGCGCTCGCCATTTCCCATCAGGTGTGCTATAATTAAATTCTCCTCCAACATTCCTACCGTAATCTCCATCAAGGGTTTCCCCATCTGAAAACGCCTGTCTATTGAGGAACATCCCCTTAATAGAAGACCGCTTCCACAAGCGTTGTTGAAAAGTCAAGGCACTATAATTTTGACCTGCTCTTTCTTCGTTGCCATCCGTATACATATTCAATATGCCTACCCGTAATTTGGAATTAATATTTCCACTTAATCGAACTCCATAATTGATCGGTACGGTATTTCCTCTAGCATCCAAACCAATACGTCTAGAGTAAAAAGGCCGATCTGCGAATTGTCCAAAGTCGCTAAAGACATCCGCGTTTTCTATAAAAAATTGGCGGCGTTCTGGAAAGAAAATATTAAATCTGGTAAGGTTCGTTACTTGACGATCTACTTCTACTTGTGAGAAATCTGGATTAAAAGTTAGGTCCAAATTTAAAGTAGAATTTAAAGCGATCTTTGCATCTCCACCTACGCCAAAATCTGTATTACTAGCCTTCGGTTCTACGGTAAAATCTTGATTATTGGCGACTGTTGCATAAGGAATTAAAGATACATTTTTGCCAGCCTTTGCAGGAGCAACATCCCAAGTCAATCCACCTAAATACCCCAAATCAAAAATATCAAATTGCCGAGGGATCGGCGACCAAGTATGCGTTTCATTACTTCCTGGTTCTAGTCGAACAAAGTTAATCCCCCACTCTGTTATCCCCGTTTTAAAGCGCAAAGTTTTAAAAGGAATCGCCATTTCTACCGTCCAACGATCGCTATAATTTTCTACCGCTACGATCCATTTATTATCCCAACTATCATCTATGTCTCCATCTGCCAAGGTAGCTTCCGTCTGCGCCCCTAAAGCATTGACGGCAAAGAAACTCCCACTCGCCTGTTCTTTAACGGGATCAATCAATACGCCAAAGGCATCACTCTCTCCAAAATTGTCTCGCTTAAGGGTTTGAATGACATAGCTTTGATCATCATAACAAGTCGCTGCGATGTAGACAAACTTGTCATCATAGGTCAACTGCACTTCTGTTTGTTGTTGAGCTTGCTCACCATCTATGGGCGCTTGTAACCAGAAGTTGGTGGCTTTTTCAGCAGTTTGCCAGACGGCTTCTTCTAGTTTCCCATCTATGGAGATGGGTGTGCTTGTTTTTTGGATGGAGAGTTGGGGGAGGTCTAAGGCAGTTTCTTGAGCGCTTATATTGATAGCCATTAATAGGAAAAAAAAGGCTATAAGAATATGATTTTTCACGGTAGATTATTAGGCATGTAATTTAAACTAAATCGTAATCCCACCAAAAGTACTAAGTATATACCACTTTTGGTGGAACCTATCCAGCTTGTTAATGGGAAGAAAAAATGAGAAATTTGTCAATTATTCGCTACTTCCGCAAACAACACTTCTTATATTTCTTCCCACTCCCACAAGGGCAAAGATCATTTCGACCAACCTTTGGATCTGTTCGGACGACCGTTTTAACTGGCTCCCTATAAAACAACTCCTCTTCTGAATAGTCTTCCTCCTCTTCCTCGTTCATTCCTAAACCACCGAAAAACAGCTCCGAAAATTTCTTTATAATTAATTGATTTGCTTTATTATCTAATCGGTCTTGCATCTCTTGAACATCTGAAGGAATTAGTCCCTCTACTTTTCGTTCAAGATATTTTCTGGTATAATATTCTTCTAAATTCTTAGGCAAGGGTTTTAATTCAGATGGATGATAGGGTTCTTGTATTTTTTCTCTAATTGCCTTTATATCTCCTTGAAAATCATCGTGAATCCAAATATTTTCATTTAATTTTTCAATTAGCGGTAATAATTCTATTCCTCTAAATTCTATGACATGACCGACGCAGAAAGTAAGAAAATTGGTATCAATTAAATCATCATTCATAGGATTATCTAGAAAATTTTGAAAGACTACTCTATACCATTCTATGACCTCCGAACGCCTATCAACTTGATGTAAAGCAACTTGACTTACCACATCACAAACAATTACTTTATGATAAGCATAAATATTTTCTTCTAAAACAAATTCTTGTAATACAGGAAGTTGCCCCTCTCCTACTGCGTAAAGTGTCGGATATAACAATTTTTCAAACGAATCACTAAAATAAGAATTGACAAACTCTTGCCCCATTCTTATCAAATCTAATATCTTAGGCAAACTACTTTCTGATTTTAAGGCGCCCAAGAAAAAGAGCGCATGCATCCCAAAGTCATGCATCCTTGCATCATACTCGATAATGCTATAATGCTTCGTCCATCTTTTCATACTGTCTTCCAAGGCTTTTTCTAAGTCTTCAATCAAACTAGCCCTAGGCAATTGTAGAATTTGATCTTGTTTTGTTTTCGGGAACGAAGCTAAATTAAACTTATAAAAATCATTTATTAAGTCGTGCTTAAATACGGGGGCTGTTTCCTCTTGAATGAGATGCACTTTTTGAATACTTTCCACTTCTCTACTCTTATCGTTTGAACCAGAGAAACGATCTCGAAAATGCTGAATCCTAACAAGTGCAATATCACGGGCTACCGTCTCAACAAATGAATCTTCCACACCAACATCCATTAAACTTTCTAAACGATCTGCCGCTAAATTTTCATTCCTCATAATAGCCTCATAATGAGCCACCGCAGCCTGATAATTCTTAAAGGCAGAAAGATGTACAGGTTTGTCATAGCCTTCTATTTCTCGGACGTCCATAGGGTCACCCAATAAATGACCTAGTTCTTCCATTTCCGCCTTATCGTGTATATTTAATATTTTTGTTGTAATCGCAAAAAGATATTTGGGATGCTCTTTTAAAGTTCTTTCCCCTAATGCTATTGCTTGCTCCACCTTACCTCCTAAAGTATAAGCTATCTGAAGGTAATTTTTCAAGGTAGGGATATGCGGTTTTTCTTTTACTAGTTTTTCTAATTTTGGGATAGAAGCTAGCGGCTTGGTTTGTGCGAGCTCTGCTAAGTCTGGCAAATTGTCTTCTTCCCATTTTGAGTCATAAATAGGTTCATCAAATAATTGAATGCCCGTTTTTTCAAAATAGGCTTTGAATAATCTTTTTTGTGTTTTGTCTCTCCAATTCATATACGATATTTTTGTGTAGGTGCTCAATGATCCAAAAGTACAAATTGTCTGAGTTATAATTTATAGAATATCCCCTATTTTGACCCTAATTACATCCAGTATTTTAAAAAAACCTACTACTACGATACCTATGCAGATAGGCAACTGTAGAAATACGGGGACAAAGCGATGCTCCTTTGGACAATTAAAGGGGCATCGCCCCGACACCGTCTATAGATTCATCCGATTGCTTCCATTTCTCTAAGGAGCATAACTTTGTCACCCTTGTTACCGTCTGTTTTGGCACCATAGATTCTTTAATTCTGTGATTCTGACAAAAAAGCGGCTAGCATATCTATATACTAACCGCTTTTTTCTTAATAATCAAGGTTCTGATCCCATCAGGATTCGAACCTAAGTCCAACGAACGACGATATTGGTAGTTTGCAACTACCAATCAATATTACGCCACATCCTCATAATTATCATCCCAATTTTTCACATTAGGCTCCCCCAATTTCCCAACACTATGCGCCACCAACATAGCCACCGCAGCATCCCCAGTCACATTCACCACCGTACGACACATATCCAATGGACGATCAACCGCAAATATCAGCGCAATACCAGAAGCAGGCACACCTATGGATTCCAATACAATGACCAACATCACGATACCCGCACTCGGGACCGCAGCAGATCCAATAGAGGCTAAGGTGGCCGTCACCACAATCGTTGCCTGATCTGCTAAGGATAAATCAAAGCCAAATACTTGGGCGATAAATACCGCTGCTACCGCTTGATAAACACTCGTGCCATCCATATTCACCGTTGCGCCAATAGGCAAAACAAAACTAACTACCTCTTTTTCTACGCCTAAATGTTCTTCTACGCGCTCCATCGTGACGGGTAAGGTTGCGGCACTTGAACTAGTAGAAAAAGCTAATAATTGTGCGGGTGCAATTCCTTTGAAAAAGGAACCCGGTGATCTACCTGTAACAACAGAGACGACGATAGCATATACTATAATCATAATAAGCAAACCTAAAACTAAAGTGAAGGCGTACTTCCCTAAGGCAATAAATATATCCATACTAGGCGAATTGACGACCAGTCCTGCCAATAACGCAAAGACACCATAGGGGGCAGCCAAGATGACGACGTCAATCATTTTGAGCACAATATCATTGAGGCCATCAAAAAAGGATTTGACGGTGCGCACTTTTTCTTCTTTGACCAAGATCATCGCAATCCCAAAAAAGACAGCAAAAAAGATCACCTGTAACATGTTCTTATTACTGGCAGCTGCCCCTACGATATTGTCGGGTACCATGTCTACGATGAAACGTAAAGGTTCTTCCGAGAAGGTTGGTGTTTCAGCAGCCGTCTGTATTTTAGCCGTTGCATCCGTTGCATAGCCTTCTAATAAATTTTGCCGAGTAGATTCTGCAATGCCACTCCCTGGCTCAATGATATTTACTAAGGCCAAACCAATACAAACAGCCGTCACCGTGGTCATTATATAAATCCCCAAAGTTCTACCACCAATTTGAGAGAGTTTCGATATATCTTTTAAATCACTAATCCCCTTAATCAAAGAAGCAACAATTAAAGGAACCGCAATTAACTTTAATAGATTTAAAAAGATTTTGCCCCAAGGCATAATCCATTTTCTAGTAAAATCTTCCAATCCTGTATTAACGGCGACAACGCCGAATAATACCCCTAATGCCATGCCGATCAATATTTTCCAATGTAGTGGTAAATTTTTCATTCAATTGTATTTTTTGTTGACTAGTTGATTAGAGCTTGTCTAAAATTTATTTCGAGTTAAAAATCAATAGTTTGCGGTTCTGGCAAAGAAAAAATTAGTGCGTTTAGCGAGCTAAATAAACTCATTTTTTCAAAGTCAGGTTCGTAAAATATTGGTTTTCAGCCGATAGAAATTTAGACAAGCTCTTAACTACTCAAGCAATTTCAAACGGTAAAATAGGAAAATTCTGCCGAAATTCAAGAAGAATCAAGAAATGGGAGGTCATTTCAAAAAAAAGCACTAGGGCAATAATAGGTTGACAATTAAAAGGAGCTTATTTTTTTGCTAGTTGTTTTCAAATAAGTCGCACATAGCTAAGCTACTTAAGACTTTTTTTAAGAGCAAATAACGGAAAAAGACGCTATTTTAATAATTAAGGTAATATTGTGCTAGTGCTAAGATTCTATGGAATAAAACTTAAATAGAAATAAAATCAATCAAAATAAAGTCAATAATAATATTCTAATTCTAACAAAAATCACCTATTTTGTTCTACTATTTTACATACTATGCGTCCGAGTCCAAAACATCAGTACACAACCATTCTATATGCCGACATCGTCGGCTACACTTCCCTTATGCAAAGTAATGAGCAAGAGGCACTCATGAAATTGCAAAATTTTAAATTAATATTAGAAACTAAGGTACCGAGCTACAAAGGGGAGATTATCCAATTCTATGGAGATGGATGTTTGACTATATTTGAAAATACGAAAAACGCTCTGCTATGTGCACAAGCCTTGCAAATCGCTTTTCAAGACCACCCTACTGTTCCTGTTCGAATAGGTTTACACGAAGGCGAAGTCGTTTTTAAAGATAAGAATGTATTTGGCCCTACGGTCAATATTGCCTCTAGGGTAGAATCTATGGGGGTGGCGGGTGCTATTTTGATGACGGGAAATGTTCGACAATTTGTAAAAAAAGAAGCCGCTTTCCAATTAGCTTTCTTAGGCAAACACCAATTAAAGAATGTTGCTGATCCTTTATCTATTTATGCTTTAGCCAATAAAGGTTTCCCAGTACCTAAGCTCTCAGACCTAACAAATGTAACAGATCAAAACCAATCTACTCGAAAAAAAAATAGCTTCTTATATTGGCTAATTCCTTCCTTAATTGCAGGTGTATTGGGGCTTTTGTTGTGGCAGTCTCTTTCTACAGAAACAAAAATTGATACCCAAATTTTAAAAGAGCGAATTGCCGTCCTACCTTTCAAAAACAAAACCAATGATCCTAAATTAGATGTTTTAGGAGATATGGCTGCCGATTGGATTAATACAGGTTTGATGGAGATTGGCGGAGCAGAAGTTGTTTCTCCATTTACTGTAAGAACGCATTTTAAAACCACCCTAAAAAAATCACTAAATTGAAGGGTTTTATAGCAATATTAGCACCTAGAAAATTTGATATTTTGGACTTAAAAGATTAAGCATTGACTTCTTATAGCCATTTTGGATAGCCATCAGGTTTTTAGCTAGAAAATTTCTGAAATATATTGAGTGAACCTTATATATATCAAGCTATTTAGTGCAAAATCGCTATTTGACTAAACAACTTGTTTTTTTGAATAAAATTCCAAATTTTCGATAGGTTAATTTCTATTTATAACCTCATTATTTTAGGGTGGTTTTAAAAGAACGCATAAAGAAGCGGTAGGGATTCTAGAAAATGATCCACAAAATCGGCCTTCTTTTGCTCAATTAACAGGTGCTAAAAATTTAATTACAGGTAATTTTTATAAAGATAAATCCGATATAATTTTTAAACTAGAATTAGTAGATGCGCTAGATGGACAATTGCGTTTTAGTTTTAAAGAAATTAGAGGAGACGAAGAGGATAAAGAAATATTAATCAATAAGCTGAATGAAAGTGTCTTGGGCTATTGGGCAGCTCGATCAATGGTCGATGCAAACAAAATGAAAGCGCCCAAGTTTGAGGCGTACGAATTATATTTAACCTCTTTGAATAAAGCCTATAGTCAAGAGATTTATAAAAAAACACTAGCGATAGATTCTACTTTCTATCTTGTTAGAATTAATTACCTAAACCAAAACAAAGCAGGTTCGCATGGAGAAAACAATTCGCACTTTGCTTTTCTGGAAAGACACCTTTCTAATTTAAGTGACTATGAAAAAGCCTGGTTTCAATATTTGAAAGGGATTTATTTAGGAAAAATTGAAATGGCTTTCAATAGTTTAAATACGATTAGAGTAAAATATCCTAAAGACTTTGTATTAAATCATGTTACCGCTACCACCGCTTTAGACTGTTTAAATAATCCCGCCTTGGCTTTAGCTATTTACGAAGAATTACCGATGAAAGAAAGTGATGGAAGCAATTTCGCGCTCTATTATAATCATCGGGTCAACAACACAATAATTGGTTTAATTCAACAAAAAAAAGTACAAGAGGCGGTTAATTATTTGAAGTCAGTCTCGATAAAGCCCATTGGTACGGTACAAATGAACCATTATTTAAGAACGGTTCTATTTGATGCACTATTAAGTCAAAACGAAGCAAAAATTAAAGCTGCTTACCAACAATTTACGACTAGTTTCAAGGACAACCCTTTTAGTTATTTTTTATTAGCGTTCACTATAGATCAATCGAATATTCTACCAAAAGATTTACGTCAAAAATTGAATAAAGATATTATTGCTTTTTATCAACAACTCGATCCTACTAATTTTAATCGGATGCTATGGCGAAACATAGTTGGGAGAATGGCGAACAAACCCGAAATGATTCAAATTGATGATTTAGATAAATTACCTACTTCTATGCGTATTTCCAGCCTTGCAGCTGCAGGTTTTTTTTATCATCAAACACATCAACCAAAACTTCTCCAAGAAGTCATCCAAAAACTACAACAACTAACAACACCAAATTATTCCGCACATAGTCAAGTAGGAGCTGCATTTGCCCACTACTTTATTGGTCGATTACAGACTTTGTTGGGAAATTATGATGTGGCTTTGAATCACTTGAAAAAAGCTAGATACTTAGGTGCAGAAACTAGATTGATTTATTTTCAATATGATCGACATTTAACGCCTCTATATGACCGTCCAGAATTCCAAGAATTACTCCAACCTATTTGGCCTGCTTCCGACCAAGCCAAAGTAGCAGTATTAGCCGTCAATCAATATAAAGAAGCCATAGGTCGATTAGAAAATGAAACCGCTAATTTTCACCAAAACCAACAATTGCAATTAGCTTCGGGAGATCGTTTTTTTACTTTAAGATTAGGCACTACCAATCATTTTAACACGCAAAAAGTGGTCTATCATTATCAAGTAAAAGATGTGGATAAAGAATGGTCTGTTGCGCAAAGCAATGAATTAACGATTAGTGGTTTGCCTTATGGACAACAAACAATACAAATAAAAGCATTATTTCCTAATGGCCGATTTACGAAAGACATTTTGGAAATACCTGTCTATGTAGCTAAACCTTTTTATCTAACACTTGGCTTTTTATTATCCATGCTTGCTATACTTGGTCTGAGCATTTTCTTATGGTCACAACGACTAAAAAAACAAAAACTAGCATTAGAAGAAGAGGTGCGCAGACGAACCGCAAAGATTGAAAAACAAGCAGCGGAATTAAAACAGTTAGATAAAGTCAAGTCTAATTTCTTTGCGAATGTCTCCCATGAATTACGTACCCCACTTACCCTTATATTAAGTCCACTACAAAAAGTATTGGAAGAAGAAACACTAAGTAATAAAGGGAAAAAGCTTCTAAAAACCATAGAACAGAATGGACAAAACCTCCATAAGTTGGTCAATGAAATCATGGATTTGACTAAGTTAGAAGCTGGTAAACTAAACTTACAAGAAACACCTACTGTGCTATATCCATTGATGCAGAGATTAGTTGGTTCGTTTGAATCTTATGCAGAAAAAAAAGAGATACAACTATCTTTGGATTATCAAGCGCATAAGCATTTACAAATTGAATTAGATAAAAATAAATTTGAAAAAATTGTTAATAATCTATTATCTAATGCATTAAAATTTACCCCTAAAAGTGGTCGGATAATTGTCTTAGTAGAAGATGTAGGATATGCCATTCAATTAGAAGTTAGTGATACAGGACAAGGCATTCATCCAGAGGATTTGCCACACATATTTAATCGCTTTTACCAAAGCAAACAAGTCGGCGCAACAACGGATGGAGGTACAGGAATAGGCTTAGCTTTAGTTCAAGAATTTGCTAAATTATTTGGTGGTTCGGTAGTCGCAAAAAGCAAATTAAATCAAGGCAGTCAATTTATTTTTAACTTCCCTAAGAAACAAGTATTACAAGCACTTGGAGAAGAGGAAATAGTAGCTATCGCTAACTTAGAGCAAACTTATCTCGATCGACCTATAACATCAAAAACAAGGCTAGCAGTTGAAGCTATACAAGCAATAGACATTCCTCAAGACAAAACACGATCAACAAATGCACCCAAATTTACTATTTTAATTGTAGAAGATAATTTGCAATTACGAGAATATATTGAATTGATCCTAGGCGAGCAGTACCAAGTATTAACAGCTGCTCATGGGCAAGAGCTTTGGATATTCTATTAAAAACTGACCAAGAAAATCCAATTGAATTAATTGTTTCTGACTTGATGATGCCCGTTTTAGATGGTTTGCAATTATTAACTCAGCTAAGAGCTACTGATGCCTTTCGCTCCATTCCTTTTGTCTTATTAACTGCGAGAGCAGATTTAGAAGATAAACTAACCGCTTTGCGCATAGGCGTGGACGATTATATGTTAAAGCCTTTTATCGAAGAAGAATTATTGGCAAGGGTAGCCAACCTTTTACACAATGCGCAAGCACGTCAACAATTCGTGCAAGTAGATAAAGAGGCTTCTCTATTGGTAGCAACAAATAACCAAAAAGCAATCTCTGAAACGAAAAGCGACAATACAATTAGCGCCTCTGATTTAGCCTGGTTAGCAGAATTAGAGCAGCAAGTTTTAACTTCCTTATCCGAATTTGACTTTACTTTAGAACGCCTGGGTCAACAGATATATTTAAGCCCTAGACAGATCCGAAGAAGGCTAAAACAATTGACAGGATTATCTTTTTCCCAATATCTAAGAGAAGCTCGTTTTAGAAAAGCCCGACAACTATTAGAATTGCAAAAAATACATACCATTAAACAATTAGCCTACGAAGTTGGTATGCGAGATGTTAAATATTTTTCTCAGCAATTTAAGCAGCATTTTGGAAAAAATCCTTCTGCTTATTTGAATTAGTCTTTAGCTGTCTGTCTTTGGTCTTTAGTGGCAGGCTACTACTAAAGACCAAGCACCAAAACCTCGTAAATAGTAAAAACTCTTATGCAAAGAGGCGAGCAAAAAGTCTTTTATTAAAGGGCAAGATTTGTGAAAAAACACTTCTAAAAGTAGAAAAAACGTCCATTTTGACCTATTTTTCTACCTGAATGACCTATTTCTCCACCCTATATTCTACCCTATTTCAGACCTTGTCCCTTTTCTCACCTATGCTTGTCCGCCATTTCTCCTACCCCTTGTCGTATGTTTGTATTGTTCTCAGAGCTGAATTAAAAAGGACCAAAACCAACAAAAAATCATTGTAAAAATGTAGCGGACATGGGCTTTGGAAATCAACCAAATCATCAAAGAAAAATTTGCTGAAAAATACAACTTACAATTGCGGATTGGTATTCATACAGGTATCGCTATTGCAGGAGTGATTGGCAAGAAAAAATTCTCTTATGATCTATGGGCGATTCCGTAATATTGCAAGCAGATTTGAATCTAGTGGGCAACCAGAAAAAATACATATTACAGAAGACGTCAAGAATGTATTAGGAGATGCTTATACTTTCGAGCATTGTGGAGAAATAGAGATTAAAGGAAAAGGTTTAATGAAATCTTATTTTTTATTAGCAAAAAATAATAGTATATTAGAAGCTACATAATTTAAACCAAACCACGATTGCACAAACCTAACCTACGCAGCAGTTTATATACTCCAAACGGGGCAAAAAGTGATTTTGAAAACTTGTGTATTTGTTGAAATTGTTTAACTGTTTACTCTCCATACTTTGTAAACAAATAAACAATCCACGAAAATCAGCTTTTTATCATATACGCTCTGCCCACTTCAATACTCATCATATTAAAAAGGCGCGCATCATTTTTGGTTAATTAAATTTGCACTTCACAAATCATGTAGTCCGTTTACACTCAACCTAATAAAATGATGTCATTCATTAGCCGTATAATAGAAGCTAACTATCCTTCTTTTGATGAAGAACAAAAAAGGAACATTACCATTCTAATGTTGCTTAACCTAATGATGATTTTTGTGCAAACAGTTTGGGTTTTCGGATTTTGGCTGTTAGGCATGTGGGAAATGTTTTGGGTGGATTTAACAATTAACATAGGCTACATTCTGTTATTTTTAAGTATTATTTTCCTAAAAACACCATTGCCTTGGGGACGTTTTATTTTAGTCTTCTTGGGATACTTGATTACTGCCATACCGGTGCTGTTCTTTGGATTAGATACTAGTGTTGCGATGCACTTGGTTTTTGTTCCTATGGCTACTATTTTATTATTTTCTAGACGAGAAAAACAAAAATTTCTTTCTTACTTAGTTGTGATAATAATCGGTTTTCTCTTAGTCATTCTTTGGGGATTCACCTATGGGGCTTTACTAGATCCTTCTCCAGAAATTTTAAGAATTTTCCATATTATCGTGGCAATGGATAGCATGTTCATCTCTATCTTTTTCACCTATTTCTTTTTCTTCGAGAATACAAATTATAAAGAATTATTGGCTACAGAAAGAGAAAAATCCGATCATTTACTATTGAGTATTTTTCCAGAATCTATTGCTAATCAACTTCGAGTGAGTGATGCTTCTGTAGCCGATAGTTTTGATAATGTCACCATTTTATTCGCTGACATTGTAGGCTTTACTCGTTTTTCCAGCACCATGAGTCCAAGTGATTTAGTAAAAATGTTAGATGAAGTATTTAGTGAATTTGATAACTTAGTGGATAAATACGATATTGAGAAAATAAAAACCATTGGTGATGCCTACATGGCAGTAGGTGGATTACCTAAACCATCAAAAAACCATTGTAGGAATGTAGCAGATATGGCCTTGGAAATTAATGAAATTATTAAAGAAAAATTTTTCGAAAAATACAAATTAAAACTGCGGATTGGTATTCATACAGGTATTGCAATTGCGGGGGTGATTGGAAAGAAAAAATTCTCTTATGATCTTTGGGGTGATTCTGTAAATATAGCGAGTCGATTCGAATCTAGTGGGCAGCCAGATAAAATACATGTTACAGAGGATGTGAAAAATATGCTTGGAGCAGCTTATCTTTTTGAAAGTTGTGGAGAAGTAGCTATCAAAGGAAAAGGCATGATGAAGTCTTATTTTTTAGTGGCTAAAAATACGGCTCAATGAAAAATCAAGAATGAAAAATTAAGAATTTCCGAAACGTTGACAGCAAATCGCACCTACAATTCTTAATTATGCGAAGTTCAAGAATCCCTTTAAGTAATACGGTTACCTATAAGTTGATACCTTTTCTATCGACTTATTTTGGCCTCTAAAAGGAAGGGCATAAAAGGTATCCCCTACGTGATAAAAATCCATTGTCTTTTTTCAGATTTAAGCCATATTCCTAATCAACATCTAGTGAATTTTTCATTCTTAATTCTTAATTTTTAATTGTATATCCACGATGCAAAAATTAAAATATTTAGCGGTATATATTCTACCATTAAGCGTCTATGTTTCTTTTACCTCTACTGGCTGGTTAACTTGGTTGCCTGCCATTATCTTTTATGCCATCCTTCCAATTATAGACCAACTACTCCCTTTAGATACGACGAACTTTGAAGACAAGGTTGCTGATGATCTTAAAAATGAAAAGCTATATGATTGGATGCTCTATTTAGTAGTCCCTATACAGTTGTTCTTTTTACACTATTTTTTAACGACTATTCCCAATACTTCGTTTGGCACGATAGAATTCTTTGGAAGGCTGAATGCTATGGGCATGATGTGTGGCATATTAGGTATAAACGTTGGTCATGAATTAGGACACCGTCATACTAGAATAGAACAATTCCTTGGGGAGATTTTACTACTTACCTCTTTAAATACCCACTTCTTACCTTATCACAATACAGGTCATCATCTCAATGTAGCTACCCCAAAAGATCCAGCTACTGCAGCCAAAGGGGAGTTACTCTATACCTTCTGGTTTACTTCTCATTTTGGCGGCTATTTTCAAGCTTGGCAAATAGAAAATGCTTCTATGAAACGCCAAAATAAATCTATCCTTTCTTTAAGTAATAGAATGGTCCGCTATTCTATTGTCTCTATTTTGTTACTTGGCAGTATTTATTATTTCTTTGGCGTATTTACCTTATTGTCTTTTATAGCCGCCGCCACAATAGGTATTGGTTTATTAGAAACTATTAATTATATAGAACACTATGGTCTGCTAAGAGAGAAAAACGAACGTGGAAAATATGAGCCTGTTCGACACCACCATTCTTGGAATTCTGACCATATCATGAGTCGAGCCATGCTCTTTAATTTGTCCAGACATTCTGATCATCATTATAATGGTAGTAAAAAATATCAAATATTAAAGTCTTTGCCTGCTAGTCCACAGATGCCTACGGGGTATTCTGGTATGGTGATGTTGGCATTTTTTCAGCCATTATGGTTTGCGGTGATGGATAGAAAACTGGAGGCGCTGCAGAAATGAAAATTGTTTCTTGTTTTTTGATGCTGACTTAGCTATGACTGCTTTATGACTTTACGCTGAAAGAAAACAGCGTAAAGTCATAATAAATCATAAAAAAGTCAGCGTCAAAAAACTCAAAAAAAGGCTAAAGTTTTCTAATTTTTAACAAACTTAGTCGTTTTTCCAAAATTAGCCGTTCTATATTCTAATAAATATAAACCAGTCTGTAATCTGCTCACATCAATAGCCGTTTTGGATGCGCCTTGTTCTATAGGCAATTCTTGAATTAATTGTCCACTAATACTATAAATCTTTACTAATGCCCATGAGGCAGCAGCTTGATCCAAATTAAGCACTAATTCACTTAATACTGGATTGGGAGAAACACTAAGATTCACCGTAGTATTGGAAATGCTTAGTTGACGGAAAGTTGCATAATCAAGTTGTGTCTCTGAACCAGTAGGCAATAAATTAGAAGCAGTCGTGAATTCATAAGAGTCAGAATAAATAGACCAAGCATTTGGCGCGCATTCTAATCGTACTTGATATTCATAAGTACTCCCTGCACTCAAGCCCGTCAAGTATCTGTAGTAAAGAGTACTCATATCACTTAATTCCCAACTAGTCGTCCCAACAATTCTATACCTAAATTGACTATTCATAGCACCGTAGAGTTGAGGAGTATATACATACGCAGCTGAAGCACTCACACTACTGACATACAATTGAGAGGAAGTGACTGGAATACATATAGTTTCTTCAGATTCATTTCCTGTATTCGTATCGGTATTACCATTATCTCCTCCTGGAGCTTCACCAGTTGTAGTAAAAAAAGAAGAGGCAGAAAAGTCAGAATAGGAACCATCTTCACAAATTTGGCTTACTTGAAATTCATAATTAGTACCTGCGACTAGATTACTTAAATAGCGATAGTAGCTAGTAGATATATCTGTTGTTAGCCAAGTGCTACTACCTATTGCACGATAACGAAATTGATTATTGATAGCTCCCTTAGGTTGTGGTGTATAAATATAAGCATTATTATCACCAATACTACTAGTCGTTAAAGTGCTTGTAATAGGAGCACAAGTTCCTGTAGAAGGATTCTCCGTACCAGTATTTCCATCCTCTACATTAGTATCAGTACCTCCACCTTGAGCTTCGCCCGTCGTAGTAAAAAACGAAGAAGCAGAAAAGTCAGAAAAGGAACCATCTGCACAGATTTGACTTACTTGAAACTCATAAGTAGTACCTGCCAATAAGCCACTTAAATAACGATAGTAGCTAGTAGATATATTCGTAATTTTCCAAATAGTAGTGCCAACTGGACGATAGCGAAAGTGATTATCAATCGCACCATTTGGCTGCGGTGTGTATACGTAAGCATTGTTATTACCGATACTACTAGTAGTCAACGTACCCGTAATAGTAGCGCATGTTCCTATGTCTGGGCCACCTGTACCTGTATCACCTGTACCTGTATCACCTGTACCTGTATCACCTGTGCCTGTGTCACCTGTGTCTGTGTCACCTGTGCCTGTATCACCTGTGCCCGTGTCACCTGTGCCCGTATCACCTGTGCCCGTATCACCTGTGCCCGTGTCACCTGTGCCCGTATCACCTGTGCCCATGTCACCTGTGCCCGTATCACCTGTGCCCGTGTCACCTGTGCCCGTGTCACCTGTGCCCGTATCACCTGTGCCCGTGTCACCTGTGCCCGTATCACCTGTGCCCGTGTCACCTGTGCCCGTGTCACCTGTGCCCGTATCACCTGTGCCCGTGTCACCTGTGCCTGCAGTATCATTTACATCTTCGATACACTCTTCATTTATTGCTTCCATATATTTAGACTTGATGTAAGCAGCTACTTGAGGATGCCAATTATTATTCGCAACGCAATCTTCTATCGGATCATCTGGTGTAGAACAATAACTCATAATCGTACCACCGCCAGTAGGACACTCCGTACTTGGTCGGGAGCAAGTAACTTCCTCCCCCTCTCCTGGTTCAGGAGAAACACAACCATCTATTGCCGTATTATTCCCATTCCAAAAACAAGCCTGTGTATGATAGGAACCAAAATTATGACCTAATTCATGGGCAAAAGTATTAATATCGTCTAAGTCGGGCGTTTGTGCATCAGGCACACCTACACCAGATACACCAAAAGGTCCATTTGTATCATCTATCGCATAGGTAGAGCATAAGACGCCTAAATTAGCAATGCCGCCTCCCGTTTCTCCACTAACAAGATGTGCTAATATTCCTGGGAAATCGTCCTGTAATCTATTCGCAAAAGCAGATAATTTTTCATCATCAATACTATCATTTCTAGGATAACCGTCAGGTTGCGTGTTTATTTTTAATTCACTCATTTTGATCGGAATATCCAATCTCGCATATAGTGCGACTGTTTCCGCAATCAGCATTTCCATAAATCTAATCGTCGTGTTAAGGTTACGATTTTTAGCTACATACAAATCATAATCTGCTTCTACGTAAACAGGTACCTCCGCAACAGCATTACTTCTAGACTGACTTCTTGTATTTTTACTAGTCGCTTCTCGATAATTATTTTCATTTGCATTACAAGCTACTTTATTCTTTTTGAGTCTATTAGCACCATAATATAAAGTATACGCTTGATCTGTACTATTTTTACTAAGTTTATAATTCCCTTGGCTATCCTGAATGAAGATGTCAATCATGTCGTCAAAAATAGTGACAGCAACAACAGAATTAGGATCCCCTTTGACAATACCATTGTAAAAAATGCCTGAATGTTTTATTTCTTGGTTAACAGGAGCACTCGTCGTCACCTTAAATCCTGGAGCATAGATATTTACCTGAAATAAATCTAATTCAAAAGCAGCAGATTCATTGACAGGAATAGTCAAATTCAGCAATGTATTTGCTTTGTTTCTTAAGTCAGTAAATACTTCTTTTTGTAAATTTAATACAACGCCTTTCGTTATATTGGCTGGTAATTTCTCTTGTGTATCAGCTATATTAAATAATTGATAATTTTGAGAACTTCTACTGTAGGATACAGCCTTCTTTTCCTGTAATGCGCTTACTAAACCATTTGCAACAGATGGAGTCTTCTGCTCCTGTTGAGTGATTCCAAGTTGGGTACGCTCTATTAGATCTTGCCCATTAAGTGTAGAAAGGCAAAGCAATAAAAAAAGTGTGAAAAAGTTACGGATCATAATTCTTTTTAATGAGTTGTTTAAAAATATTCTAGGGTAGTATAAATAAGGAAGCGGGAAACAAATGTAAACAGATTAAATATAGAAAGTTTTATTATAGAGGACAAAAAAATATAATTCTAGTTTCAAAAAATATAAAAAAAATTAATCTTTTGACATTCAGTTGATTATACTATTTTATGAAATAAGTTAAAATTTAAATATAAACTATATTCCTGTATCTTCAATATAAATCTTATCAACGCTATGTGCGTTTTGATACTTGATCTTGAGACTTGAGTTTGAACTTTCTTTCAATAGAAGTAAAACATGCATAAATATACCGTCCACAATATCCCGCTATTACTACAACCTCTTTTTCTGCTATATGGTTGGATGGGAGGAATTATTCTTTGTCTGGTCAATTTTATTTTTAGACGCCTTTGTCGCATCGAATATATTGGTATAGAACATGTTAATAATTCGTCCAATTATATCTTTACGCTTTGGCATGAGAATTTACCGCTTTACTTTATAGCACATCCTCGATTTAACAGACCCAATATCTGGCTAACATTTCCATTATGGTTTATGAAGCCTATACACGTGATGAAAAAGATAATTGGTGTTCAGGAGTTAGCCTATGGTGCTTCTGGGCATGACGGGAAACAAGCATTAGCAAAAGTAGTACAACGATTATCAGAAGGTTGGTCCACGTTTCTTACACCAGATGGCCCCAAAGGGCCTATAAAAGAAATGAAGAATGGGGCTTTGGTGATGAGTTTAAAAACGGGTACACCGATTATTCCTATGAGTTTTGAGGTAGCAGGAAATTGGCGAATTAATTCTTGGGATAAAAAACGCTATCCTCCATTTTTTTCCACTTTGAAAATTATTTATGGTGCACCTATATTTGTTACAAAGGAGAATTTTGACTCCATGAAAATGCAAATTACGGAGGAGATGGCTGATAAAGTAATTTCTACTAAAGGTAATACGATCCTTCCTACTATTTAAAAAGGGAGAAAAAACACCCGACCCTAATTTTAGATTAGCTTGCTTTTGGCAACTCTAATTACTTTATTGTTTGTACCTGTTTTCTCTAAGGAATGAGGAGATAATAAATGTTACAAGTTGGGTTAGTCATTTTTCTGTCTTAGGAAGCCAAAAAACTAGTGCATAGCAGGGCTACGGACTCTTTTTTTGGCTTTCTAAGACTGGAAAAGGGCAAGCCAAGTTGAGACAGTTATTATTTCGTCATTCCTAAGGGGTTGTTTCGGATAAAAATCAACCCTACTCTACCACTCCCAAAACATCCTCTACTAAAGTCACCCAATACGCCGCACCTTTCGCCAAAATTGCATCGTTAAAATTGTAGCAAGGATTGTGCAAAGGAATACAGCCCTGAGCATCATTTCCATTTCCAATAAAAATAAAACAACCTTTTTTCTTGCCTAACATATAAGCAAAATCTTCACTTACTGTTATAGGGAAACAATTACCATTGGTCTGCTCTGCTCCCGCTACTTTAGTTGCAGCCTTTATAGCAATATCCGTTTCTACTGGCGTATTAATGGTAGGAATAAAACTAGTACTATATTCAAATTGATATTCGACCCCAGCAGCCTGACATAATCCTGCAATGATTCGTTCCATCGTTTTATTTATTTTCTCTAAAGTATCATCTGTATAGCAACGTATGTCTCCTTTTATTTTTACCTCTGAAGGAATAACATTTACCGTTCCATTAGTAATGAATTCCGTAACAGATACCACTGCTGTTTCTGCTACCACACTTAGCGTACGAGAAACAATCGTTTGCAAAGCTGTCACTATTTGTGCCCCCACCACTAAGGGATCTGTTAGCAAGTGAGGAGTAGCGGCATGTCCTCCTGTTCCAATAATGGTGATTTCAAAATTACTTTCACTTGCCATAATATAGCCTGGCTTAGTAGCAAAATTCCCAGCAGCTAATCCCGGTAAATTATGCATCCCATATACCGCATCTATTTTCCATCGAGAAAACAATCCATCGTCAATCATAGCTCTTGCACCTAATCCATGCTCTTCTGCTGGTTGAAAAATAAAATAAATCGTACCATCAAAATTTCGTTTGCTTGCTAATTCTTTAGCCGCAGCTAATAACATAGTTGTATGTCCATCATGTCCACATGCGTGCATATATCCAGCATGCTTAGAGGCATAAGACAACTCATTTTGTTCTTCAATTTTTAAAGCATCCATATCTGCTCTTAAACCAATAGAGCAATCACTAGTCCCATTTTTCAAAATACCCACTACACCTGTTTTTCCAATATTCTTGTGCACTACTATTCCCATTGCATTTAACTGTGCTACAATCCATGCGGATGTTTTGATTTCTTGAAAGCCAAATTCAGGATATTGGTGAAGATAGTGTCGCCAATTTATTATTTCTTGCAATTCGATCATATTTACTTTTTTATAAATTTTTATAGTATATGAAGTTGTTTAAGTAACGTGAAATAAATAAATGTACATTCTTGAAATCTTCATCGGATGGCTAACGCCGTCCGATGAGGTGTGCGTATCCATCGGACGGCGCTAGCCATCCGATGGAGGTTTCTTTATTCTAACGTCAAAAGAATGTACATTTATTTTTTCAGCGTTACTAAGAATGTTCTTCAAAAGTAAGATTCGACATCCTTTTCAATAGTTGCCTCTATTTAGGCTGACCTTATTTTAAGATACTAGCCTATTAATCGATATTAAGCCACTATTCTACCTCCATTAGCTATCCCAATAATTTGTTACAGCTATTCTTCCATAGCATATAGATTTATTATAATTAATCGATCCATCTGTTAATAGCTAGATCGAACTACTACAACCTTCTTTACTCTACTAACCAATTAATTACATAATTAACAAAAAGATAATCTAAAATAAAAAAGATAAAACTAACTGTACAACGAACTAGTGTTAATGGTAAACTAAGGAGAAACAAGTGTCACAAATTCCTTAAAATTAGTAATTACTCTCCTATTTTGAGCATGACTTTTGAATAAAAGAAAAGGATAGCCTTTTTATTAATAAGTTTTTTACAAACCTGTTATCCAGTTATTCCCCCCTAAATCGGATAATTATTTTTACTCCCCATTTATTACAAAAAGCGTTTTAAGACTGTTCACTAAAATAGCTATATAATTAGGATTTCCTCTTCCCTATTTATTTGCATTCATTAGCGTCTTTTAATCCCCTCCCCGACTATTATAGACAGCTTTTTTAGGAACGGAAGTTCTAAAACGCTTCCCAACCAAATCTAGCTTCTCTTATAAATATATATCTCAAAAATAAGCTTTGAAATAGTATCCTATCTTCAAAGCCTACAACAAGCATTAGATATCGAACTACACCATTTACAAATTACAACTATGTCTATTTTTACAGCAAATTCTTGGGATGTCAAATCTCTGCATCAAGGTTTGAATACGGGCTTACGGAAAGGCTCTCTTTTGTTCTTGCTTGCCTTTATTTGGTTTAGTGCCCTGGCAGGTCCAAATAATTCTACTAGTTCATTTACAGCAGCTGCTCCTATGGCAGCTTTTGATGATTG
Organism: Caprella mutica; assembly: GCA_947561585.1. NCBI lineage: Eukaryota > Metazoa > Arthropoda > Malacostraca > Amphipoda > Caprellidae > Caprella > Caprella mutica. The sequence goes on along the minus strand of CANNZV010002194.1, from coordinate 93,297 downwards.
TAATAATAATCTCCTCAATAACGGTGCGTTCGATTCAGATTTGTCAGAATGGACTATTGGCATGCAGGCTATTGGTGCTAGTAGTAGTATAGGTGGAAGTAATGCTGCTTATGTTTTCCCCAATGGAGGGCAAGCCTTATTTTACCAAGATGTATTTGTAAGTGAAGGATTCGACTATACCCTAAACTTTAGGGCTGGAACACACGATCCTGCTGCCAACCAAGAAATAGGGATACAGTTCTATGATATTAATGGAGATCTAATAAGTACTTCAAGTGAGCAAATTGATCATAATATAGATACAAATGGTGCTTTACAAGCGTACTCAATAACGGCAACTGCACCAGCAAGCACTCATTTTTTAAAGGTAATTGGCTCAACGGATAATGGCTTCCTAAGAATGGATGATTTCTGTTTAACTACTCCTCCAGATGAGAATGCGTCTCCGCCAACTTTCAATCCAGCTTGTTTGCTCAATAATTATAGTTTTGAGGGCGACATTTCTAGTTGGAATGTAAATAGTTCTACCACTCATAATGTAGCTACTACTTATGCGACACATGGCATTTACGCTGCGTGGATACGTCCTAATAGTACTAGTGGAACTGCACAAATTTATCAAGATTTTGCAGTTACCCCTGGGGAAACCTTTACGCTTGATTTTTATGCGGCTACTGATAATGTGAATGCCACTCAAAAAATTGGCTTTCAATTTCTTAATAGTTCTGGTTCTGTTATATCTACCGAAGATACAGAAGTAGACCATTCTAATACAACTGGTGGGCTTACTTCTTATAGCCTTAATGCGACTACACCTATAGGTGCTACTCAAGTTAGAGTATTTGGCAATTCTAACGCTGGTACTTTATTTATGGATGATTTCTGTTTGTCTAAAACAGGAACGGCTTCTGCTATTTGTGGCATTACGCTTAATTGTTGGGTGAATGTAAATGGAGTCGGTTGGGTGAATTCTTGTACTACAGAACTATGTACAGGAGGAAATCTAAGAATAGGCACCCAAACTGGTTTACAAAGTAATGTTAGTCTTATTTATCCAAACGGTGCAACAGATGAAACGCCTGATGGAGATAGCTATTTTACAATAAATGATATAGCGCAATTTGGTACGTATAAGATTAGATATAGAGATGATAATGGCTGCGACATCACTAAAGATTTCAATATAACAAATAGTTGTTCTCAACTAGACCCAACGGCATCTCCTGCTGTTAGTACTTCTTGTGGTTATACTTCCTGGGCAACTTGTGATGGAAGTGTGCTTTCTTCTTCTTCTCTTTCCTCTAGCACTTCTTATAATACCAATGAATCTTACCGACCATGTGGGATAGAAGTCACTAGTGGCTGTAATGTAGTAAGTTCAGAAAGATGGCATTGTATAGATTATGATTTAAGTATACCTACTGCCTATATTCAATATACCCAAACCAATTATTCTGGTGTTGGGCTTACTGCTTTACAGGCATCCAGAATGAATTGGATTATTTGTAATTATGACTATAATCAAAGTGGGGTAGGGAATGCTTTATGGAAAATCAGCGGCACAGGTGGTTCTGCTAATACTATCTATAATGCCGCAGTAAATGCAATACCTTCAGCAGATGGTTCTCAACACAATATGGTTTTTTATAAATCTAGTATATCCACTGTTCAAGATTTTGTACAATACAAATGTCAAGGTGCATTTAGCTGTGATGTTACTGTAAATGCAGGTCAAAGCCAAATAGTTTGTCAAGGAGAAAATGCTACTTTAACTGCAACTGCAAATGGAGGAACGAGCCCGTTTACTTATGAATGGAAAGAAATAGGTACTACAAGTAATGCTATTACTATTCAAGCAGAAAGTGGCAATGTAGGTGGTGGTGCCCAAGTAGAAACTGTACAAAGCAATTATAATGGAAGTGGCTATGTAGAATTTTATGCTGCTAATGGAGAATACTCCGAAGTAACCGTAAATGTACCACAAGCTGGTGCTTATACTTTTGAAGTTCGCTATAGTTATAGTAGTGATGCTACTGTCAATATGCAATTGCGAATAAATGGTGCAGCTATTACTAATACCGCCTCCTTTGTTGGTACTGGTAGTACAGGCGATTGGCAGACGCAATCCTTTGGGCCATATAATTTTGATGCAGGAGCTAACACTATTCGATTCGAAAGCAATGAGAGTACAGGAGTTGATATTGACGAATATGTATTTAATTTTAGCGAAACTCTAACGGGTAATTCTATAAGCGTTTCTCCTTCTACAGAAACCTTATATGAAGTAACAATTACAGATAATAATGGCTGTACAGCTAAAGATAATATAAATGTTTCTGTGATAAATGCTCCTAATACTAGAGATGATAACTATAGCTTATGTTGTGGAGAAACCATCAATGACAATGTAGGAGACAATGATAATGGTCTAAATAATCCTATTTATGCTATCACGCAGGATTTAAGTGGCGATGGAACAGTTATTTTAAACAATGACGGTAGTTTCACTTATACGCCTGGCAGTTGCACAGAAGACCAGTTCACCTACAAAGTTTGTAATGACAATAATATAGAGGGCTGTTGTAACGAAGCAACTGTAACCTTAACCATTCGACCAGAGCCTATTATTACTATTGATATTTCTGATCCAGAAATCTGCGCTGGCGAATCTATTACTGTATCTGCATCTACTACAGGAGGTGTAGCTCCCTATACGTATGAATGGGATAATGGCTTAGAAAGTAATTCTACTAATACAGTCAGTCCTATCACTAATACGACTTATAGGGTAACCGTAACAGATGCGAATGGCTGTACTTCAACAGAAGAAGCTAGTGTAGTCATTGGAAGTTGTAAGTATGACTTAGCTTTAATTAAAGTATTAGCGGATGCGCAAGCAAGCACCGTTAGCTTAGGAGAGGAGGTCACTTATAAGATTAGAATCAGAAATCAAGGGGAGGTACCTTCTAACAACTATTCTGTTACAGACCAAATTCCTGCGGGGATGAGTTTTGTGTCTGCCAATAATGGCGGTACGGAAAACGCAGGTATCGTAACTTGGGAAGACCTACCCAATCTCGATCCTACTCAAACTAAAACGCTTACACTAGTATTAAAAGTAGAGGATGCCACCCAAAGCAACTACCGTAACTGGGCAGAAATATCGGAGGATTCTTCGGAAGATTATAATACAACAGATGAAGATTCTTCACCTGACACAAATGTCGGTAATGATAATGCAGCTGGTTTAGATGGTCTTGCGCCAAATGATGCGTTCACCAATCACAATGACCTTTCTTTAGATGAACCAGCAAATGATGAAGATGATAATGATTACGAAGATATTTCTTTAGATGTAAAATATGATTTAGCTTTAATTAAAACTTTGGCAACTGGTCAAGCTGCTACCGTAAGTATTGGTGACCAAGTATCATATAACATTACCGTAAGCAACCAAGGTAATGTCCCTTCTAATGACTATAGTGTTACAGATCAAATTCCTGCGGGGATGAGTTTCGTTTCTGCTTCGGATTCAGGTACAGAAAGTACCGGTATCGTTACTTGGACGGGATTAGCTAACTTAAATCCTGGTCAAACGAAAGTCTTAGTCTTGGCTTTAAGAGTAGATGACGCAACTCAAAGTGATTACCGTAACTGGGCAGAAATCTCGGAAGATTCTGCTGAAGACTATGGTACGACAGATGAAGATTCTACGCCAGATACGAATGTAGGTAATGATAATGGAGCGGATGTAACAGGTGTTGCGCCAAATGATGCGTTCACCAACCACAATGATATTACTTTAGATGAACCAGTAAATGATGAAGATGATAATGATTATGAAGATGTAACGCTGGATGTAGTTTATGACTTAGCTTTAATTAAAACGTTAGGGAATGGTCAACCAACTGCTGTTAGTATTGGCGATAATGTGGTTTATGAAATCACCATAGCTAACCAAGGTAATGTACCGAGTAATGAGTATAGCATCAGAGATAAAATTCCTTTAGGTATGAGTTTTGTGTCTGCTTCCGATGGAGGTACAGTAGGTACAAATAGTAGAAATGTCAATTGGTCTAATTTACCAACTCTTAATGCGGGTCAAACAAAGACCTTAGCTATTATTTTAAGAGTAGATGATGCTACTCAAAGTGACTACCGTAACTGGGCAGAAATATCGGATGATTCTTCTGAAGATTATGGCGTAACAGATGAAGACTCTACACCAGATACGAATGTAGGTAATGATAATGCTAGTGGCTTGGGTACAGATCCAAACGATGAGGTTACGAATCATAATGATATTACGCTTGACGACCCAGCGGGCGACGAAGATGATAATGATTATGAAGATGTAACCTTAGATGTTAAATATGATTTAGCCTTAATCAATGAATTAGGTCCAGGACAAGCAACTACTGTTGCTTTAGGCGAATTAGTTACTTTCAAAGTAACGGTTACCAATCAAGGTAATGTGCCGAGTAATGATTATACCATTACCAATCAACTTCCAGCAGGTACGAGTTTTGTCTCTGCTTCTGATGGGGGTACAGAAAGTGCAGGTATCGTTACTTGGGCAAATCTAGCGAATCTTGATCCTGCAGAGATGAGAATGTTCACCATTGTTGTTCGAGTAGATGATGCGACGCAAAGTGATTATAGAATCTGGTCAGAAATCTCTGAAGATTCTGCAGTAGATTATGGTACGACAGATGAAGATTCTACACCAGATGCAAATGTTGGTAATGACAATGCAGCAGGCACTGCTGGTATTAGTCCAAATGATGATTTCGTTAATCACAATGATATAAGTTTAGACGAGCCAGCAAATGACGAAGATGATAATGATTATGAAGATATTACATTAGAAGTTAACTATGACTTAGCTTTAGTGAAGACTTTAGGCAATGGTCAACCGACTACTGTCGGTCTTGGCGATAATATCGTCTATGAAATCACAATAGCTAATCAAGGTAATGTACCGAGTAACGACTATACGGTTACAGACCAAATTCCTGCGGGTATGAGCTTCGTCTCTGCTTCGGATGCAGGTGCAGAAAGTGGCGGCATCGTTACCTGGGCTAGTTTACCTAACTTAAACCCCGCTCAAACAAAAACTTTGGCGATTGTTTTAAGAGTGGATGACGCTGCACAAAGCGATTACCGTAACTGGGCAGAAATCTCTGATGATTCTTCTGAAGACTACGGTACAACAGATGAAGATTCTACTCCTGATACCAATGTGGGTAATGACAATGCAAGTGGTTTAGGGACGGATCCAAATGATGATGCTACCAATCACAATGATATTACTTTAGATGAACCAGCAAATGACGAAGATGATAACGATTATGAAGATATTACACTAGAAGTAAAATATGATTTAGCTTTAATCAAAACTTTGGGTGCTGGTCAGCCGACAGCCGTTAATATTGGTGATTTAGTTACTTATAGTATTACGGTTAGTAATCAAGGTAATGTACCGAGTAACGACTATACGGTTACAGACCAAATTCCTGCAGGTATGAGTTTTATCTCTGCTTCAGATGCAGGTGCAGAAAACGCAGGTGTTGTAACATGGACTAGTTTACCTAACTTAAACGCTGGACAAACTAAAGTCCTAAGTTTAATCTTAAGAGTAGAGGATGCCACACAAAGTGATTACCGTAACTGGGCAGAAATCTCTGATGATTCTTCTGAAGACTACGGTACAACGGATGAAGATTCTACACCGGATACCAATGTGGGGGATGATAATGCAAATGGTTTGGGCACAGACCCTAACGATGCGGCAACTAACCATAATGATATTACTTTAGACGAGCCAGCAGGCGATGAAGATGATAATGATTATGAGGATGTCACTTTAATCGTTAATTACGATTTAGCCTTAATCAAAACTTTAGCAGCGGGTCAACCTTCTAGTGTGGCGGCTGGTGACAATGTGAATTTCACTATCACTGTAAGCAACCAAGGTAATGTAGCGAGTAACGACTATACAGTTGTGGATGTGATTCCTGCGGGCATGAGTTTTGTTTCTGCTTCTGACGGAGGTTCAGCTAGTGGAAATGTAATCACTTGGGCTTACCAAATATTGCACCTGGTGCTTCTAAGACTTTAGACGTAACACTACGTTTAGACGATGCAACAGTTGGTCAATATATCAACAAAGCAGAAATCTCGGATGATTCTTCTGAAGACTACGGTACAACAGATGAAGATTCTACACCTGATGCAGATGTAGATAATGACCCAGTTGTTAATCACAACGACCCTAGCCTAGATGATCCAACAGGGGATGAAGATGATAACGATATAGAAGAAATCATGTTGGGATAGAATATGATTTAGCTTTAATTAAAACATTAAGTGCTGGTCAATCAGCTATTGCTGGTCAAGGCGATAATGTAAGCTATGATATTACCGTATCTAATCAAGGTAATGTAGAAGTTTAATACTGTTCTGTAACAGACCAAATTCCTGATGGAATGAGCTTTGTTTCTGCCACAGATAACGGTACAGAAAGTAACGGTGTAGTAACTTGGTCAAACTTAACTAGTTTACCTACTGGTGCGACGGAGACACTAACAATTGTACTACAAGTGACAGATGTTACCAAAGGCGACTTCCGGAATTGGGCAGAAATATCGGATGATTCTGCTAACGCTTATAATACAACTGATGAGGACTCTACTCCTGATAACAATACAGGAAATGACAACGCAGCAGGCTTGGGTACTGGGCCAAATGACCTTGTAGACAACCATAATGATATCACATTAGATAATCCTACAAATGATGAAGATGATAATGACTTTGAGGATATTCAAGCAGCCATTAAATACGATTTAGCTTTAATTAAAACTTTAGGCGCTGGTCAACCAGCTATGGTTAGTATTGGTGATGTGGTAGTTTATTCCATCACCGTTGCCAATCAAGGAAACGTGCCTAGTAATACTTATACTGTTACGGATCAAATTCCTGCTGGTATGAGCTTAATGACAACTACTGATGGTGGCGTAGAAAGCAATGGTGTGGTCACTTGGGCTTTGCCAAACTTAGCACCTGGTGCAACAAAAGTTATCAACTTAATTCTTAGAGTAGATAATGCAACTCAAAGTGATTTCCGTAACTGGGCTGAAATCTCTAGTGATTCTGCAAGCGATTATGGCACAACGGACGAAGATTCTACGCCTGATAGTAATGTCGGTAATGATAATACAAGTGGCTTTGGTATCGATCCAAATGATCCTTTCACCAACCATAATGATATTACCTTAGATGAGCCAGCAGGCGATGAAGATGATAATGACTATGAAGATATCCAATTAGATATTCAATATGATTTAGCTTTAGTGAAAACTTTAGCAGATGGTCAAGCAGCGACGGTTAATTTAGGAGAAGTGGTGAACTATGAAATCACCATTGCGAATCAAGGAAATGTGCCGAGTAGCGATTATACAGTAACGGATCAAATACCAGCAGGTATGGAATTCGTTTCCGCTTCTGATTTCGGTGCTCAGAATAGCGGTATTGTTACCTGGTCCAACTTAGCCAACTTAGCACCTGGTCAAACCAAAACTTTGACAATTACTTTAAGAGTAACAAATATTGCACAGAGTGACTATCGTAACTGGGCAGAAATCTCTGATGATTCTTCTGAAGATTATGGGGTGACAGATGAAGATTCTACTCCAGATTCAAATGTTGGTAATGATAATACCAGCGGTACAGGTGTTGATCCAAATGATCCTTTTACTAATCACAATGATATTACTTTAGATGAGCCAACAGGGGATGAAGATGATAATGATTATGAAGATGTGGCCGTAAACGTGAGCTATGATTTAGCTTTAGTGAAAACTTTAGCGGCTGGTCAAGACGCAACAGTTAGTCTTGGAGATGTTGTGAATTTCACCATCATTGTTGCCAATCAAGGTAATGTACCTTCTAACGATTATGCGGTTACAGACCAAATTCCAGCAGGTATGACTTTCGTCTCTGCTTCTGATTTTGGTGCTGCAAGTGGTAATACAGTAACTTGGTCAAATCTTGCCAACTTAGCACCTGGTCAAACGAAAACGTTGACGATTGCTTTAAGAGTGACAGATGTGGCACAAGCACCATTCACCAACTTCGCAGAAATCTCGGATGATTCTTCTGAGGATTATGGCGTAACGGATGAAGATTCTACTCCAGATACGGACCCAACGAATGATCCATTAGTAGAGACAGATGATCCTACGGTTGACCAATTACCAGGAGATGAAGATGATAGTGATAGCGAAGCAGTAGATGTAAATATAAACTACGATTTAGCTTTAATTAAAACTTTAGCTGTTGGTCAAGACGCTACTGTTTCTTTAGGCGAAGTAGTTAATTATAATATTACTATTGCGAATCAAGGGAATGTACCTTCTAATGATTATACCGTTACAGACCAAATACCAGCAGGTATGGAATTCGTTTCCGCTTCTGATTTCGGTGCTAATAGTAGTGGTATCGTTACTTGGGCGAGCCTAGCAAATCTAGCACCTGGTCAAACTAAGGTCTTAACGATTGCTTTAAGAGTTACGGATATTGCACAAAGTGATTATCGTAACTGGGCAGAAATTTCTGATGATTCTTCTGAAGACTACGGTACAACAGATGAAGATTCTACACCTGATAACAATACAGGAAATGATAATACGGATGGTACAGGAGTCGCTCCAAATGACCCTGCTACTAACCACAATGATATTACATTAGACGAACCAGCAGGCGATGAAGATGATAATGATTATGAAGATGTTGGAGTCAATGTTGTTTATGACCTTGCTTTAATTAAAACTCTAGCGGCTGGTCAAGCAGCTACAGTTAGTGCAGGAGACATTGTAAAATATAATATTACGGTTAGCAATCAAGGTAATGTTGCGAGTAATGATTATAATGTTAGTGATGTAATTCCTGCGGGCATGAGCTTTATTTCTGCTTCTGACTTTGGTTCCTTAAGTGGCAGTACGGTCACTTGGACAAATTTAGCGAATATCGCTCCCGGTCAAACTAAAGTCTTGACTTTAGATTTAAGATTAGTAGACCCATCTTTAGGAAGCTATATTAACCGAGCAGAAATCTCGGATGATTCTTCTGAAGACTACGGCGTAACAGATGAAGATTCTACACCTGATGCAGATGTGATGAATGACCCTGTGGTTAATCATAATGATCCAAATGCGGACACCATACCAGGCGATGAAGATGATAATGATTTAGAAGAAATTGCTGTTACTGTTAATTACGATTTAGCATTAATCAAAACTTTAGCGGCTGGTCAATCGGCTACAGTAGAGGCTGGTGAGTTAGTGAGTTATGCTATTACTGTTGCCAATCAAGGAAATGTACCAAGTGGTAGTTATGTAGTTACAGACCAAATACCAGCAGGTATGAGTTTTGTAAATGCTTCTGATGATGGTGCTGCTGCTGGTAGCATCGTAACCTGGTCCAATTTACCAGACATAGCGGCTGGTCAAACAAAAGCTTTGTCTATCACATTGAGAGTAGACGATATTACAAAAGGAGACTTCCGTAACTGGGCAGAGATTTCTGATGATTCTTCTGAAGACTATGGAACAACAGATGAAGATTCTACCCCAGATAATAATGTTGGTAACGATGATGATGCGGGTACAGGTGCTGCACCAAATGATGCAGTAACCAACCACAATGACATTACTTTAGATGAGCCAGCAGGGGATGAAGATGATAATGATTATGAAGATGTTCAGGCTCAAATTATATATGACCTTGCCTTAATCAAAACATTGGCAGAAGGTCAAACAGCTGTTGTTGCTTTAGGAGACAATGTTTCGTATGAAATTACTATTAGTAATCAAGGAAATGTACCAAGTGGTAGTTATGTAATTACAGACCAAATACCAACAGGGATGAGTTTTGTAAATGCTTCTGACGGAGGTACACTAAGTGGTGCTAACGTAACGTGGACAAGCTTACCAAGTTTGGATGCTGGAGGTAGACAAATTGTAAGCCTTACTTTAAAAGTGGATGCGATTTCACAAGATGGTTACCGAAACATTGCTGAAATTTCTGATGATGCTTCTGAAACGTATAACGTAACAGACGAAGATTCTACACCAGATGATAACTTAACCAATGACCCAACGGTCAATCATAATGATCCATTACAAGACAATGTTCCAGGAGATGAAGATGATAACGATTATGAGGATGTACAAGTGATATTGGAATATGACTTGGCATTAATTAAAACGCTAAGCGAAGGGCAAGCAACTACGGTAAGCGAAGGAGCAATTGTTAGCTATGATATCACTATTGCCAATCAAGGTAATGTGCCGAGTAATGATTATAGTGTTACAGACCAAATACCAGCAGGTATGAGTTTTGTAAAGACTACTGATTTTGGCATCCAAAGTGGCAGTACAATTACTTGGGCAAGCTTACCCAATTTAGCACCAGGGGAAACTAAAACATTGACGCTACAATTAAAAGTAGATAACGCTGCTTTAGGGGATTATAGAAACTGGGCAGAGATTTCTGATGATTCTTCAGAAGACTATGGCTTACTAGACAACGATTCTTCTCCTAATACTTCTGTTGGAAATGATAGCGGTGCTGGCTTAGGTCAAGACCCTGATGATTTATTTACCAATCATAATGATATTAGTTTAGATGAACCAGCAAATGATGAAGATGATAATGATTACGAAGATATTTTCATCCAAGTAGAATATGATTTAGCTTTAGTTAAATTATTAGCGGCTGGTCAACCAACTGCTGTTTTTCCTGGACAAGTTGTGAATTTTGAAATCATCGTTACCAATCAAGGTAATGTACCGAGTAATGATTATACAGTAATAGATGGCATTCCAACAGGAATGAGTTTTGTTTCTGCTTCTGATTTTGGTAGTGTTGCTGGTTCTACTGTTACTTGGGCAAATCTTCCAAATCTTAATCCAGGCGAAACGAAAGTCTTAACGGTTGCTTTACGTTTGGAGGATGCAACAATAGGAGAGTATAAAAACATTGCAGAAATCTCTGATGATTCTTCAGAAGATTATGGCGTAACAGATGAAGATTCTACTCCTGATACGAATTTGACAAATGACCAGATGGTCAATCATAATGATATTTCTCAGGATGTAGTAGATGGAGATGAAGATGATAATGACTTCGAAACGATTCAAACTATTACTAGCTATGATTTAGCACTTATCAAAACATTAAGTGTTGGACAAAGTGCAAATGTTTCAGCAGGTGAACAAGTTAGCTACGACATAACAATCACAAACCAAGGTTCTTTACCTAGTGGTGCCTATGATGTAGTGGACCAAATACCAGCAGGTATGAGCTTAGTGTTTGCTAGTGATTTTGGATCGGCTGCTGGCTCTACTATTACCTGGTCCAATCTTCCAAATATCAATCCTGGAGAAACCAAAGTAGTAAAGATAATTCTTAGATTAGAAGACCCATCTTTAGTTGATTATATCAACAGAGCTGAAATTTCTGCGGACTCTGCAAGTGACTTTGGTACTAGTGATGAAGATTCAACGCCAGATTCAGACCTAACGAATGACCCTGTAGTTGACCACAATGATCCAAATCAGGATACCGTACCAGGGGATGAAGATGATAATGATATAGAAGAAATTACACCGATTATTAATTATGATTTAGCCCTTATCAAAACACTAGCAGATGGTCAAGCTGTTAATGTTGCGGAAGGGGATGTTGTGAACTACACGATTACGGTTACCAATCAAGGAGATGTAGCAAGTAATGCTTATGCAGTAGTGGACGAAATTCCAACAGGAATGAGTTTTGTTTCTGCTAGTGATAATGGTGCCAATGGCGGTAATACGGTAATGTGGATAGGCTTACAAAATCTTGAACCTAATGAAACGAAAACACTTTCGATTACATTAAGAATGGATGATGTGACGCTAAGTTCTTATAGAAACTGGGCAGAAATTGCGGATGACTCTTCTGAAGCTTACGGCACAACAGATGAAGACTCTACACCAGATGCAAATGTTAACAACGATCAAGTAATCAATCATAACGACCCAACATTGGATACAACGCCAGGGGACGAGGATGATAATGATTATGAAGATGTCTTCCCTATTCTACCGCAACCTGTTTATGATTTAGCCTTAATTAAAACATTAAGTGAAGGACAAGCAAACAGCGTAGCAGTTGGAGAAACTGTAGCATATAGTATTACGGTAATTAATCAAGGTACTGTACCTAGTAATAATTATACAGTAACAGATGCTTTCCCAACAGGGATGAGTTTTATTACTGCATCTGACTTGGGCAATAATGCGGCTAATACCGTTACTTGGGCAGACCTTCCAAACCTTAACCCAGGCGAAATGAAGGTCTTAACACTTACGCTTCGTTTGGACGATATTTCTCAAGCTACTTATAGAAACTATGCGGAAATCTCTGATGATTCTTCAGAAGATTATGGCGTGACAGATGAAGACTCTACACCAGATAGCAATCCAAGCAATGATCCAGCGGTCAATCACAATGACCCAAATCAAGATACAGTGGCTGGTGATGAAGATGATAGTGATTACGAAGATATTAATGCTTTAGCTTCTTATGATTTAGCATTAATTAAAACATTAGCAACTGGTCAAGCAACAAGTGTAGGTTCAGGAGAAACAGTTACCTATACAATAACCGTTACGAATCAGGGTACTGTACCTAGTAACGACTTTTCCGTAGTTGATCAAATTCCAGCAGGGATGAGTTTCATTTCTGCTAGTGACTTTGGATCTATTAAGAATGAATTTGTTACTTGGTTTAGTTTACCAAACTTGAATCCTGGAGAATCAAAAATGTTAACGGTTACGCTTAGAATGGACGACCCTACCCTAGGCGGCACTTATAGAAACTGGGCAGAAATTGCTAATGATTCTTCTGAAGATTATGGCGTAACAGATGAAGATTCTACACCTGATACAAATGTAACGAATGACCCAGTTACAAATCATAATGATGTGACGCTGGATACAACACCAGCAGATGAAGATGATAATGATTACGAAGATATTACACCGATATTACCAACACCAGTATATGACTTGGCATTGATAAAAACATTAAGTACTGGTCAAGCAACTTCTGTAGAAGCTGGTCAACCCGTTTCTTACACAATTACTGTTAGCAATCAAGGTACAGTAGCCAGTAATGATTATACGGTAATAGATCAAATTCCAGCAGGAATGAGTTTCCTTTCTGCTTCTGATAATGGAGCAGCGGCTGGTAATGTTGTTACTTGGTCTACTCTTCCTAGTATCGAACCAGGACAAACGCAACAATTGACGATTGTCTTACAAATGGACAATATCTCTTTAAGTCAATATAGAAACTGGGCGGAAATTTCAGAAGACTCCGCAAATGATTACGGAGTAGCAGATGAAGATTCTACACCAGATTCAGATGTAACGAATGACCCAGCGGTTAACCATAATGATCCAAATCAGGATACGGTGCCAGGAGATGAAGATGATAATGATTACGAGGATATTTTACCTATACAGCCAGCACCGATTTATGACTTAGCATTGATTAAGACATTAGCACCAAATCAACAAAGTAGCTTCTCTATAGGAGAGGTGGTTAATTATGAAATCACGATTACCAATCAAGGTACGGTGCCTAGTAATGACTATACAGTAGTGGATCAAATTCCGGCAGGGATGACGTTCATTTCCGCTTCTGACTTTGGCGTAATTGGAGCAGATGGTTTGGTCACTTGGTCAAAGTTGCCAAACATAAATCCAGGAGATAGTAAACTTTTAACCATTGCATTAAGAATGGATGATACTTCTCTTGATAGCTATCGAAATATCGCAGAAATCACAGAAGATTCTGCGTCGGATTATGGTGTCACAGATAAAGATTCTACTACAGATAGTGACTTAACCAATGACTTGGTTGTGAATCATAATGACTCGACTATTGATGATGTACCGGGTGATGAAGATGATAATGACATTGAAGATATTAATGCAATACAAGCTATATTAACCTATGATCTTGCTTTAATTAAAACTTTAGCAGATGGTCAAGCGACAAGCGTTGCTCAAGGCGAAGTGGTGAATTATCAAATACGTGTAGTCAATCAAGGTTCTCTACCATCTAATGATTATACTGTTATTGATCAGATTCCAGCAGGGATGAGCTTCCTTACTGCTTCAGATTTTGGAACGAATAATGCAGGAATCGTAACTTGGTCCAAACTTCCAAGCATCAATCCAGGGGAGGCAAAAACTTTGACATTGCTCTTGACAATGGAGGATGTGTCTTTGGATAGTTATAGAAACTATGCGGAAATCTCTGAGGATTCTTCTGAGGATTTCGATTTAACAGATGAAGATTCCACGCCTGATGCTGATCTTATGAATGATCCTGTCGTGAATCACAATGACCCAAATGCAGATGTAATAGCAAACGATGAAGATGATAATGACTACGAAGATATTACACCAATTCAACAAACGCCTATTTATGACTTAGCATTAATTAAGACATTAGCTGTTGGAGAAGATGCTGCTTTTGTGGCAGGAGGACAAGCAACTTATAATATTACAGTTACCAATCAAGGCACAGTGCCATCTAATGACTTTACTGTTATAGATGCTATTCCTACAGGAATGAGTTTTATTTCTGCTAGTGACTTTGGTTCTATTGCTGGAAATACAGTTACTTGGTCGAATTTACCTAATCTAAATCCTGGAGAAACAAAAACGATGCAGCTTACCTTGAGAATGGATGATACCTCTTTAGATAGCTATAGAAACTATGCGGAAATCTCTGATGATTCTTCAGAAGATTATGGAGTAACAGATGAAGATTCTACACCAGATGCAGATGTAATGAATGATCCAGCGATTAATCATAACGACCCAACAGCAGATACGGTGGCAGGAGATGAAGATGATAATGATTACGAAGATGTTTCACCGATTGTTCCAGCAGCAATATACGATCTGGCATTAATCAAAACATTAGCAGATGGTCAAGCGACAACAGTAGCAGAGGGAGACGAAGTGACCTATCTTATTACTGTAAGCAATCAAGGAAATGTACCAAGTTTAGCGTATAGTGTAAGCGATCAAATTCCTTTAGGAATGGAAATCGTTAATGCAAGTGATCAGGCATTAGCTATAGAAAATGTAGCTGTATGGTCTGACTTAGAGAGTTTAGAACCAGGCCAAACTAAGGTCTTATCTTTAACGCTAGAAGTAACAGATGCTTCTTATGACGAATATAGAAACTGGGCAGAGATTTCTGATGATTCTTCAGAGAACTATGATGTAACAGATGAGGATTCTAGTCCAGATGACGATCCGAACAATGATACTGTAATAAATCACAATGATATAAATGCAGATAATATTACAGGGGATGAAGATGATCATGATTATGAAGATATTGAGGTAACACCAACACTTAATTGTATTCAAGCAACGATTAGTGCTTCTCAAAATAGTATCTGTCAAGATGCGGGAGAAACTATTTCCTTGAGTACGACGATTACTTCAGCAGGTGCTACCTATGTATGGTCACCTAGTGCAACATTAAATGATGCAGCTAGTGCCACTCCAATCGCAACGCCTACTGCTACTACCACTTATACGGTTGTAGTAACTGAAGCAAATGGCTGCGAGAGTACTGCTCAAGTGACAATTGACGTATTGGCTACCCCAGTACCTGTTATACCTGAACCAACCATTACCATCTGTGAAGGAGGAGAGCAAACACTAAGTGTTGGAGGTGGCGTATCCTATATATGGAGCCCAGCTAATAGCTTAAGTGATCCTACTAGTCCTGCACCTATTGCAACACCTACTACGACAACAACCTATACGGTTACTATGACTGATAGTAAAGGTTGTACAGGCACAGGTCAAGTAAGCGTATCTGTAGAAACAGTAAGTGCAGATGCAGGACCAGATCAGACAATTTGTAAGGAAGGTTCTGGTACTAATTTATTTGCGTCTGGCGGTGTGGCTTATGCATGGAGCCCTACGACAGGATTAAGTGATCCAACAGATGCTAGTCCTTCTGCTCAACCTACAGAGACCACGACTTATACGGTAATAGTCACGAATGAAAATGGTTGTACACATACAGACCAAGCAACGATTACTGTACAAGATTGTGAAGTAACTGATCCTTGTGTTCCAGGTCCAGTAGCCATAGCTAGTAGTGATATTACGATTTGTGAAGGCAGTACCGCACAGTTAAGTGTAACAGGTGGTGTGTCTTATGCATGGAGTCCTGTGGCGGGTTTAGATAATCCTAGCATTGCTAATCCAGCGGCCAATCCAACAACTACAACTACTTATATAGTTACAATAACCGATGAGAACGGCTGTACAGCAACAGATGACGTGACAGTAACTGTTACTAATAACAATACGGTGTCCGCAGGTGCAGACCAAACAATTTGTGGGGGTTCTACACAGTTAAATGCTTCTGGAGGTGTGCTTTATATATGGAGTCCAGCTATTGGTTTGAGTGATCCGACTAGTGCCTCTCCTACGGTCACTCCGACAGAGACAACAACTTATACGGTCATCTCAACAGATATTAATGGCTGCTCGGGAGCAGACGAAGTAAGGATTACCGTATCGCCGATAACCGTGAATACAGGAGCAGATCAAACGATTTGTAATGATGGTTCACAAGCTATATTATCAGCTGGCTTATCAGTTGGAGAAGGAGTTAGTTATCAGTGGAGCCCATCAACAGGATTAAGTGCTACTGATACACCGAATCCATTAGCTAGTCCAGCAGCTACTACTACTTACAAAGTAACGGTGACGAATGCAGAAGGATGTACAGGAACAAGTGAAGTAGTCGTCAATGTTCAAAATTGCGAACCTACACCAGATCCTTGTCTCTCTTTCGCCGTTGTCGATTTTCCTGATCGCACAATTTGTGCAGGTAATATTACGCAGTTAGAAGCTTCTGGAGGTGTCCTTTATTTATGGAACCCAGTTGCAGGGTTGGATAATCCAACTTCTGCTAATCCTACTGCTTCACCAGCAACAACCACTACGTATACCGTTACGGTTACGAATGCGGAGGGTTGTACCGCTACTGATCAGATATTAGTAAGTGTTGAAGATGGCATTTCTGTAGATGCAGGCGTCGATCAATCTATTAAAGATTGTGAGGATGGTGTGCAGATGAATGCGACTGGTGGCATCTTCTATTCTTGGAGTCCTACTGTAGGTTTGAGTTCTGCTAGTGTGGCTAATCCAATTGCTACACCTACTAGCACTACTACCTACTCCGTTACAGTTACGAATGCAGAAGGTTGTACTGGAGTCGATGAAGTAACCATTAGCGTAACCGCTTGTGAAAATCCTCAACCAGATCCTTGTACGGATTTCAGTATTCCAACGGTTACGGATGTAACGATTTGTTCAGGAGAAACGACTCAATTAAATGCAACGGGTGGCGTACTATACTTATGGAATCCAGTTGCGGGGTTAAATGACCCAACAGTAGCGAATCCAACAGTTAGTCCAACACAAACGACAACTTATACAGTTACCGTAACCAACACAGATGGTTGTACGGCAACAGATCAAATAACGATTAATATTGCCAGTCCAGTCAATGCTAATGCAGGTGCCGATCAATCAATTACCGATTGTGGCGATGGCGCACAATTAACTGCCACAGGTGGTGTTGCTTATCAATGGGGTCCAGCTACCGGTTTAAATTCAACTTCTATTGCTTCTCCTATAGCTACACCGTCAACGACGACTACTTATACAGTTACCGTAACGAATGCAGAGGGTTGTACAGATGTAGATGAAGTAACAGTTGGTGTCATTGCTTGTGAAGATCCTCAACCAGATCCTTGTACAAATTTCGTAGCAACTGACTTCCCTAATCAAACGATTTGTTCAGGCGGAACGGCTCAATTAAATGCAGCGGGTGGCGTACTATACTTATGGAATCCAGTTGCGGGGTTAAATGACCCAACAGTAGCGAGTCCAACAGTTAGTCCAACACAAACGACAACTTATACAGTTACCGTAACCAACCCTGATGGTTGTACGGCAACAGATCAAATAACGATTAATATTGCCAGTCCTGTAAATGCTAATGCAGGTGCCGATCAATCAATTACCGATTGTGGCGATGGCGCACAATTAACTGCCACAGGTGGTGTTGCTTATCAATGGAGTCCTGCTACTGGGTTGAATTCAACTTCTATTGCTTCTCCTATAGCTACGCCTTCAACGACGATTACTTATACAGTTACCGTTACAAACACGGACGGTTGTACAAGTGTAGATCAAGTTACTGTTAGGGTTATTGCTTGTGAGATTCCTCAACCAGAAGAAGATATTGATGGTGATGGAATTACTGATAATATAGAAATTGCCATAGGCACCGATCCTAATGATCCGTGTAGTAATAATTATACACCTGCTGAGTTCTGTGCTTTCATTATGAATAATCCAAATAGCCCATTAGCTACTGGTGATTGTGATAATGGCGGAGTTACCAACTTGGTAGAATGTAATAATGGAGAAAACCCTACCGATCCTTCTGATGATGCAGAGGACAATGGAACAGGAAACGGAACAGGCTGCGAAGACTTCGTAATTTACGAATGTCCAGATAAGAGAATCTGCGTTGGTGGCACTGCCCAGTTAGTTGTAAACGGTGGTAACAGATGGGTATGGAGTCCTGCTACAGGGTTGGACAATCCTACATCAGATGTTCCAAAAGCATCTCCGACAGTAACCACTACTTATACTGTTACTGCCTATGATGCTAATGGTTGTTCTAAATCAGAGCAAGTAATTGTAACGGTAGTAGATGAATTAAAAGTGTATGCGGGAGAAGACCAAACAATTTGTGGAAATGAATCTGCGCAACTAGATGGGCAAGGTGGTGTTAGCTATGTATGGAGTCCAACGACAGGATTAAGCGATCCAACAATTGCGAATCCAACAGCAACGCCAAGTGCTACTACTACTTATACTGTAACGGTTACCAACCCAATGGGTTGTACAGGTACCTCTCAAGTGACGATCACAATTGGAGGTGGCTTAACGGTAGATGCGGGAGAAGATGTGATGTCTTGCGATGGTGCGACACAATTATCCGCTTCTGGCGGTTCGACTTATTTATGGAGTCCGACAGCAGGATTAAGTGATCCAACGATTGCGAATCCAATGGCAAATCCAAGTAGCACGACCACTTACTCTGTAACGGTAACAGATGCGGCAGGCTGTACAGGAGAAGATCAAGTAACGGTAACCATTGGAAATTTTGTGGTGAAAGCTTGCGATGATAAAGAGATATGTACAAATGGAAATGTTGAATTATTGGTTACACAGGGTGCTAACTATCAATGGGCGCCAGCAACAGGTTTGAGTGATACGGCTATCCCAAATCCTATTGCCAATCCTACTAGCACGACCACTTATAGTGTGACCGTAACAGATGAAAATGGTTGCTCTGGTGTTGATCAAGTAACAGTCATTGTAGCACCAGATAACTTTGCAAACGCAGGGGCAGACATAGATATTTGTGGAGGGGAAAGCACTACCCTATCCGCATCTGGTGGTATCAGCTACCAATGGAGTCCTGCTACAGGATTAAGCAGTACAACGACTGCTAATCCGACAGCTACCCCATCAGCTACGACCACTTATTCTGTAACCGTTACTAATGAAATTGGTTGTACTAGTACAGATAACATTATAATCAATGTAACGCCTTTGGATCAAGCGAATGCAGGACCAGACGTTACGAGTTGTAATGGAGAAGCTGTTCAGTTGACTGCAAGTGGTGGCACTAGTTACCAATGGAGTCCTGCTACAGGATTAAGCAGCACAACAACTGCTAATCCGATGGCTACCCCATCCACAACAACGACTTATACTGTAACCGTAACAAATGATGGAGGTTGTACAGGAACAGACCAAGTAACCGTAACTGTAAGTGATTTCGTAGCAGAAGCTTGTGAAGACAAGGAAATGTGTGTAGGAGAAAGTACTCAATTACTAGTCTCTGCTGGTGAAAGTTATGCATGGGAACCAGCAGGTCTCCTGGACGATCCAACGTCTCCAGCACCAAATGCCAATCCAGCACATACGACTACTTTTAGTGTAACGGTGACGAATGCAGCTGGTTGTACCAGCGTAGATGAAGTCATCTTATATGTTCACTTGAATATAAGTGCCAATGCAGGGCCAGACGTTTTTAAATGTCCAAACATTGGCACACAATTACAGGCAACAGGCGGTATGAATTATGAGTGGAGTCCTCAAGAAGGATTAAGTGATCCTTTCATTGCCAACCCTATTGCAAATCCAGGGCAGACGACAGTATATACCGTAGAAATCATGGATTTCAATGGATGCATGACTAGCGATGAATTGGTATACGAAATAGATACAGAATGCACCCCTCCTCCATGTCAAGGAAATATCATTGACCAAGAAGAAGTTTGTGCAGATGAAGATAACTTCGGTAGAGTATGTTTACCATTCAGTATGGAAGAATTAGCAACTAATTATTCTATTACTGTTGACGACCTAGTAGTAAAACCAGATCATGGATGTAATTTTGTTCCATTATATGCTTACCCTTATTCGATCCTTCCTACATTCGGTGCCACTGGTACATTTACTATTGAGACTTGGATAATCGACGGAGTTAGTCATAGCGGTAGCGTTAACAACATGGAAGAATTAACTGCTTGGATGAATGAAAAAGATCCTACAGGTAATTGGACGAACATAACTACTAACTACTATATCCAAGGTGGTAATCCATTAAATAATTATGGAGATATGACCATCATGCATCAAGAGACTTGGATTGAATCTATTCTTAATCCAAGTTATACGGGCATAGCTAATAGTACCTTATTAGAAGTGGATATGATGACAGATGACAATAAAGTAGTTACTATTACTAATTTGACAACTGGCTGTTCAGACGAGGTAACATTCCGAACTTGTCCAACGTCTCCAAGATGTGCTCAAAACATATTGGAAGACTTATATGAAGTAACTACGGCAAATTGTGAGGAGGTTAGTATTTGTTTTCAGATTAAACTAGGCGACATCCAAAATTATGATATACTAGTAGATGGGTTGCCGTATGACAAAGGTTTCCAAGGTTGCTTTGGTGCGGCGACTTACACATACACTTACTTCTCTATTCCAGATCAAGGAACGAAAGGACCTTATCAAATTAGTTCTTGGACAGTTAATAACGACAACTTTAGCGGTTCTGTTATTGATCTACAAGCACTAGTCAATTGGATGAATGAAAAAGATCCTACTGGCAACTGGGTGATAGATCCAATTACCTTGTCTATTCAAGGTGGTGGAGAAGATAGTACTTATGGAAAGATGGAGATCGTTCAAGTAAATACTCGATCTAAAGCGACCTTAGATGTAAATACTCGATTAGTTTCAGCCGGAACTTCCTTAAGCTTTGAGTCAGGGACACATGAAGTAAGATTCTTTAATACAGTTGAAGGATGTTCTGAAATAGTGACCGTTATCGTAGCTTGTGATTCAGAAAGTGAGCTTTCTCCAAGCGCAGAAGCAGATCATTTAAGATCTCGCTCTGAACAAGTAACTATACTGGATGTAATGGCTAATGACCAAGCAAATATTACGAGCATTGAAATCATACAAACACCTGCACACGGTAGGGCTGTAGTCAATGCAGATCGTACCGTCTCTTATGAAGCAACTGCTGGATATTGTGACTCCACAACACCAGATCATTTCAGATATCGAATTTGTAATGACAAAGGTTGTGATGAAGCTACAGTAGAAGTCATCGTAGAATGCCCTGCAATGAAAGTGAATACAGGCTTCTCTCCAAATAACGATGGCATTAATGATTACTTGACCATAGAGCAATTGGAAAACTATCCAAATAATGAATTGATTGTCTTCAATCGTACTGGAGCAATCGTCTTTAAACAACAAGGATACAATGGAACATGGGATGGTTCTTATAAAGGGCTTCCTTTACCAGATGGCACTTACTTTTTCATCCTAAAAGATGGAAATGGTAAGAAAGATTCTGGATACATTCAGATAAATAGATAATAATCCAACATTAGGGATTATTCCAAAATGATTCCTATAGAAGGCTTGGCGGCGTTGCCGTCAAGCCCACTATTACGGCGGGGTGCGCCCCGCCTTATTTTTTTATTTAACAAAGTCTATTAGACTTAGTAACGCTGAAAAAATAAATGTACATTCTTGAAATCTCCATCGGATGGCTAGCGCCGTCCGATGGATACGCATACCTCATCGGACGGCGTTAGCCATCCGATGAAGATTTCAAGAATGTACATTTATTTATTTCACGTTCCTTATGCCAATGCAATATACTGTTGACTGGATAAATTACCGAAAAACATAAGCAGTTTATTTGTTTAACTGTTTAGCAGACTATACTTGTAAACAGTTAAACAATTTTTCCAATTCGGTTTTTTATACCGTTTCGAGTATAGTTAGGTATAAAGAATGCAAGAATAATAAATGTTATTTGTTTACTGTATTTACATCTAACTCCTCCTACCATTAGTACCAAATCTACTTCGTTTAAAAACCTACAATTTCTATGAAAGAATCTTACCCTTTCTCTCGTCTTTTGCTACTCCCATTGCTACTATTAGCTTTCTTTTCTCTCCAAGCACAAACACCTGTTTTTGAATTCAAAGTACAATATATGGATTCAGATGATCTAACCTGGGGGGTATATACTCGCCCTATTTTACGAGATCAACTATCTGTAGACAGGATGGAATTAGGTAGTGCTCAAGTGACCTTATTATTAAAAAATAATGGGGTAGATGATATACGAAATATAAAAGGTATAGCAGGCAATTGGTCGCTAACAGCAGCTAATAAAGCACCTGCCGAAGCCCCAAATTTTAATTACATTACTATTGGATTAAGTGGCACTAGGTCTTTAAGTTTAAGTAATAATGAAGAACTTTTATTATTTACTTTCCAAGCAGAAAATTGCCTAGACACACTTGGTCTAATCGACAATAATACAGATCCGTTTGCTGTATCAAACAATTCTCAGAATATTAATGCAGGTATAGACTTTAGTGCTTATTCTATTACAACTCAAGAAGTTTATACGTGGAAATCAAACTATGCGCCATTCGCTTATAGTTGCCAAGACTGTGACGAAGATGGGATAGTAGATGCCTTAGAAGATACTAATGGAGATGGGGTTTTCTCAACAGGGGATGCTTCTAATCTTTGTAATACTACAGGGGCTGTTCTCGACAGTCTTAACACACCACCAACTGGTGGTCAAAATGCCTGCATTACTATTAATAGCGTTGAAAGGACCAGCCCTTCTGAATGCGGAAAAGCTGATGGAACGATTACTATAGATGCTGTTCATGAGTTTGGCAATCCGTTACAATATAGTATCGATGGTGGACGTACATGGGTCAACACTTCAACTATTAGAAATTTAGAAGCGGGTGTAATTTATCGGGTAGAATTAAGAGATTTTTTAGGATTATGTTTTGAATCTTATGGACAAGTAGAATTGGAACACCCAGATTGCAACACAGATCCATGCATAACAAATCCTTTCAGTATCAATGATGTACCCGACCAAACAATTTGCATGGGGAGTAGTGTTTCCTTAAATGTTTCTGGTGGGATCAGTTATAGTTGGACTCCAACTACAGGTTTAAGTGCGACAAACATTGCTAATCCCATTGCCAATCCAACAAGCACCACTACTTATACCGTTGTTGTAACCAATGCTGATGGCTGTATTGCAACAGATGACATTACTGTTACGGTTACCCCTACTCCAACAGCTAGTGCAGGAACAGATGTGACTATCTGTTCAGAATCCAGCACTACTTTAAATGCTAGTGGCGGTACTGCTTATCAATGGAGTCCTGCAACTGGATTAAATAGTGCCACTATAGCCAATCCAATTGCTACGCCAACAAGCACTACTACTTATACCGTTGTTGTAACCAATGATAATGGTTGTAGTACAACAGATAATATTACGCTTACGGTTGCTTCTGATCCAATAGCTAATGCAGGAACAGATGCTTCAATCTGTTTAGGATCGAGCACTACCTTAAATGCTAGTGGTGGAACTGCTTATCAATGGAGTCCTGCAACTGGATTAAATAATACCACTATAGCCAATCCAATTGCCAATCCAACAATAGCAACTACCTATACCGTTACCGTAAGTAATGAAAATGGTTGTACTAGTACGGATCAAATAACGATTAGTATTGGAGAAAACACAGCGGCTAGTGCAGGTATGGATCAATCTATTTGCGTTGGATCTCGTGCTCAATTAACTGCTACTGGAGGAACAGTTTATCAATGGAGTCCTGCTGTCAGTTTGAATGATGCAAATATTGCCACCCCATTAGCTCGTCCTGGTGTGACGACCATTTACACAGTTACTATTAGTGATGCAAGTGGTTGTACATCTGTAGATCAAGTAAGCGTAAATATTGAGGCTGGCTTATCTGTCGATGCGGGAGAAGATCAAATTATTTGTATAGATGAACCAACTAGTATAAGCGTAATCGGTGGAGATTCCTATATATGGAGTCCAGAGGAAGGTTTAGATGACCCTACAAGTGCCAATCCAAAAGTCCTTCTTAATAACAGCACTACCTACTGCGTTACCGTCACGGATATAGATGGCTGTACTGGCACCGACTGTGTATTTTTAGAATTAGATACTGGTTGTGAATTCGAAGACGAAAACGAAGGAGAAGGAACTGGCAGCACCGTTAATCCTTGCGAAAACGGACCGATCGTTCTAGCTTGTCCAGATAAATTTATTTGCCCCAATGGACAAGCTCAACTAGTTGTAAACGGAGGTATCAGATGGGAATGGACTCCTGCAACGGGTTTAGATGATCCTACTTCTGCTATTCCAATTGCCGCTCCAAATACGACAACTACCTATACCGTTACAGCATGGGATATTAATGATTGTTCCGCTACAGAAGAAGTCGTAGTCACTATATTATCCAATAGCAGTTGCGGTCAAACACCACCGCCTTGTCAAAGTGATTTCATTCCAGAAGAAAAACATTGTATAGACTCCATAACAAATATTGCAGAAGTCTGCTTACCTATTTCCGAAAGTGATATGGCCAATAAATATACCATCAGCCTAGCAGATGGATCATCAAGTATCATTCATGGTTGTGATTTTGTACAAGTTATCCATTATCAATACACTTTGCTTCCTGATTTCACCAATACGTATACGATCAAAAGTTGGAAAGTAGATAATACTGTTTTTTCTGGCTCTTTTAATTCAAAGCAAGAATTAGAAGCCTTTATGCAAAGTAATGATCCTGCTGGTAATTGGAAGTTGGATGAATACGACACCTCTATTTTTGGAGGCAATCCCAATAGCGTTTATGAAGGGCTTATTCTAGAAGCAACCAATGCCTTAGAAATTGGATTGCTACCTAATTATACTTTTGTACCAACTGGCACATTAGTGGAAGTGGATATGACGGATAAAGAAAGGGAAGTACTAACACTTACCGAAATCGCAACGGGTTGTGAAGATCAAATATTGATTGAAAGATGTGAATAGGTTCTATTCCAAATACGGATTATTTTGAAACAGTCTATATTCCTCCTTTTCATTCATCGTTGAATATTTATAAGAAACTTCTATAACGTAATAGTTATAGAAGTTTTTTTTTGACCATTTCTTATGGTAACTGAGTACAAATTCCTATCTAGCGACTTATTAGAATTAACTTAGCTAGGAGTGAAAAAACAATAGCTATTACTTTTTTCACTCTTAAGCAACAAATCTATTATCTGGTACTACAAATTGGTAGGTCCTATTTTGGTTGGATAAATAGACACTTCTTCTCATCATTAAATCACCAACGGTTAAAATGAAAAAAACTTTTACAATTCTATTTAGTTTATATTCGCTGCTTGTCTTCGGTCAAAATTTCCCAGAAGAAATGCAGCTCTCTGCAGATGGTACTCGCTTACAACTAGGGGGGCAAACTACAACGGGTTTCTATAATGAATCTAAAATCAGAATCATTGAATTAACATTCCCCAATGATAATTTTTGGGAAGAAATAACGGCTGCAGGAGACACAGATGTAATGGCAAATGTTATTATTGATGGCGAAGCCTATGATAGTGTTGGTGTTCGATTCAAGGGAGCTACTTCCGATTTTCGGAATTTTTCTGAGAAAAAGTCTTTTAATATTTCAATGGATGCTTTTATTAACAATCAGGATATTAGAGGGTATGAAACCCTCAATTTGAATGGAAATTATGAAGACCCCTCTTCCATACGTGAAATTTTATTTAACCATATTGGAAGATATTATACCCCAGGGTTGAAAACTAATTTTGCTCAATTGTATATCAATGGAACCTACTGGGGCCCTTATGAAAATGTACAACAACTTAATCAAGAATATATTCGAGAGTGGTTCATGAGTAAAGATGGCACCATCTGGCGTGCTGAACAAGCGGCAGCAGCAGTTGGTGGAGGTGGTCCAGGAGGCGGTGGTGGCGGGCCAGGCGGTGGCGGTGGCCCAGGTGGCGGTGGCCCAGGTGGTGGCGGGCCAGGTGATGGTGGTGGCGGAGGTGGTGGTCAGTTTGGGCAAGGTATGTCGACACTTAATTTTCTAGGAACGGATACTGCCTATATTCCCAACTATGTTCTTAAAAGTACCGACAAAGAAAATCCTTGGATTGATTTGGCGAATGGCACAGAACAATTAAATACACTACCAACCGATAATGATTTATATGATAATTTAAAAAACTATCTGGACATTGATAAAACGCTTTGGTTCTTGATACATGAAAATTTATTCACCGATTCGGATGGATATATCAATAAAGGTGGTTCCGATTACTATGTATATTGGGAAGCAGAAACAGGTCGCTTAATCCCCTTAGAATACGACGGCAATAGTGTGATGCAATTTCAAAATACAACCACTTGGGATCCTTTTTTCAAAGAAGAGGAAGTCGATTTCCCTTTAATGAATCGGCTATTTGCAAGCAACGATTTGAGACAAAGATATTTAGCACACTATAGAGTAGTTTTGGAAGCGTATTTTACACCGGAATATATGGATGAATTGATTGATGGCTATGCCGCACAAATTCGGGAATCTATTGAAAATGACTCAAAACGAATTACAGAACCCGCAGAATTTGAAGCTGAAATCATCAATTTAAAAAATCATGTTAGAGCAAGAAGAGACTTTCTATTAAACAATACAGCAATGGCCGCTCAAGGTTTAACCATTTCAGAAGTAAGTACGCTCAACTCTGCTCCTTCTAGCGAAGAAACGGTAACGATAACCGCTACTATTTCAGGAGAAATGGGCATAGATAAAGCACGCTTATATTATGGGACAGGCTTGGTAGGTGCTTTTGAAAGAATAAATATGTCCGACAATGGGAACGGAACTTTTAATGCCGTGATTCCAAATTTCTCGCCTGGCACCTATGTCCGATATTACGTAGAAGCCATTGCTACAGATGAGGCCAACACCGCCTCGTATGCTCCCAAAGGAGCAGAACATGATGTATTTGTCTATCGAGTGCAGCTTGGTCAAACAGAAGAAAGTGATGTTGTCATTAATGAAATAATGGCTTCCAATGATAATACAGTCGCTGATCAAGATGGGGAATTTGATGACTGGATAGAACTATTTAACACCAGCAATTCAGCTATTGATTTAACTGGCTATTTTTTATCCGACAATGCAACTAATTTAGACAAATACGATATTCCTGACGGCACCATTATTCCTGCTAATAGTTACTTAATTATTTGGGCAGATGAAGATGGTATGCAAGAGGGCTTGCATGCAAATTTCAAATTATCTGCTTCGGGTGAAGAATTATTCTTAGTAAATCCAGATACCATTGTTATAGATGAAATAACTTTTGGTGAGCAACAAACAGACATTTCTTATGCAAGAAGTCCGAATGGCACAGGTGGATTTGCCTTTTTAAGTCCTACCTTTAATGGAAGCAATGACGATGGCACTACGAGTTTATGGGAAGTAGATTTTGCCTCTTCTGATCTCCTCCTCTACCCTAATCCTGCTAAGTCGGAGATTAACTTAACTGTTAAAAATCAGCATACGATGGAGATGAACGTACAAATATTTGATGTATATGGTAAATTAATTTTACAACAAGTCAATACTTCTTCTACCCTAAGAATTAATACAGCTGGCTTTGATAATGGCTTATACTTTGTTGTGGTAAATAAAGCGATTGGGCAAAAACTAATGGTTGTTAAGTAATCTTTTTTTGACGCTGATTTTTTAACTTTACACTATTAGGTCTTTATCAACCTAAAGTCACAACAAATCATAAAAAGTCAGCGTCAAAAAACATCCTAGTCCATTTCCTTTCACCTAATACAAAACACAATTAACCTATATGAAAGCCCTATTCTTCGACATGGACGGCACCCTAATCAATTCCGAAATTTTACACGAACAAGCCTGGTTCGATACCCTCGCCCAATTTAATTTACCATTAACAAAAGACTGGTTTCACCAATGGACAGGGTCTACAGATTCTTATTTATTAAAAGGGATACAAAATCAATTCGGAATCACGTTAGATTTTAACGCTCTATTTGAAGAAAAGAGAAATCGTTTTTTAGCAATTGCCAAAAATAGTCCTTTAGCATTTGTTGGCGTGGAGGAAGGTTTACAATATTTAAGTAAACACGTACCAATCATTTTAGTCACTTCCAGCACTAAAATTGGCGCAGAAAACGTATTAGCATGGGCAAATCTAAGGCAATACTTTAAAAAAATTATTACGTTTGATGATGTCAAAAAACCAAAACCTCATCCAGAACCCTATTTAATGGCAGCAAATTATCTAGGCTTTTCACCAACCGATTGCATCGCTTTTGAAGACTCTATTGCGGGGGTAACCGCAGCAAAAGCAGCAGGTTGTTATACCGTAGCCGTTACCAATTCTTTAGCTAAGGAAAAACTAGCAGCAGCAGATACTGTGGTAGAAAGTTCTTTGGAGATGATGGATTGGGTTGTTCGAAAAATGAAGAATTAAAATACCAAATATTACCAATACAAGTAATGATCAATCTCTGACAAATTTTTAATTCCTCATTTTTTTATTTTTAATTCTTCTTTGTTAAGATCGAAATCCCTTTTACAAAAATTGGCGGCACACAATCTCTAATAAATAACTTCACAGCCTCTGCATCAATTTTGGAAAATGCTTTCTGGTCCTCCACATTTTTAGCTCTAGCTTTAAATAAAGTACCGTGTTCCTTGATATCATGATTAATTTCATGAGCAGGACGCCCATTAGAATAATAATATAATGCCAATGACTTTCTACTTCTATCTTCTGGACAGTTTAATTTATCAGGATGACCATGGTAAGAAAAATCTGTTGTAGAAAAAATAAGGCATAACAATATTGGGAAAAGGTTTCGCTTGTTGATAGCGCTCCTTATTTTCTTTTGCCAAAGCTATTAAATCTGTATTAGCGTCGAAGTACTGATTCATGAGTAAAATATTTTATTTTTCGTGGGAAGGTCTGAGATACCTATCAACATATACCACTCCAATAACTACGATCTATTTGGAGGAAGGTTTTTAAGAAAAGAAATATTTAACCAGACTTACTTAGGAATAAGCAATGATTTTCTTTGCACCGAGCAAAATAACAGGAGTTAATATTTGTCCACCTCCATTCAAAACGCTAATTAAAAGAATACTTGCTTGCAATTTTCCCGATCCTTTGTTAGTTTGCTTCATAGATCGGGCAAAGATGGAATGAATAGAAGCAAGTATTTGTTAAATCCATGTTCTGTTTTATTTCCGTTACGCTCGTCATTCCTTTTGCTCTTAATCATCAGAGACTAATAAACAATTCGTCGTTACTTATACACAATGAATAAAAACGCTAAAGCCTTATCCATTCTTTTTTTCCTGCTTTATTTTCCTACAATCCTTTCTGCTAGACACCTAGTTGGCGGAGAAATGTCTTATACTTGTTTGGGAAATGGAGACTATGAAGTGGAATTAAAAATGTATAGAGATTGTCTAAGCGGCGGTGGAACTTTTGATCCAGAAGCATCAATTGCCATCTATCAATGCGGCAATACAACGGATTGTGCTCTA
Source organism: Caprella mutica (assembly GCA_947561585.1). Lineage (NCBI taxonomy): Eukaryota > Metazoa > Arthropoda > Malacostraca > Amphipoda > Caprellidae > Caprella > Caprella mutica. The sequence goes on along the minus strand of CANNZV010002194.1, from coordinate 63,038 downwards.
TTAAATCAAGGGAGCCAAAGTAATGTGTTTAGCGTTCCTTTAGGAGCAATCACCTTTGCGAACTTCCCTGACGCTACTTGTCAATTACCACAGGTATGTATAGAACAAGCTATTTATACATTTCGTATTAGTGATTTTGATTTCTTCTTGCCACAAATTAATAATAGCTATCATATTTCCTATCAAAGATGCTGTCGAAATGAAGCGATTAGCAATCTAATTGCGCCAGAAGAAACAGGAAATACTTATACCGTCGAAATTACACCACAAGCACAAATGACTTGCAACAATAGCCCTTTTTGGGGCGCTTATCCACCCGCAATTGTTTGTGCGAATCGTCCGTTTTTTTTTGAACATACCGCTAGCGATCTAGATGGCGATTCTTTAGTCTATCAATTTGAAGCGCCTTTTTTAGGCGGAGGATTAGATACTAATCTTGACAATAGAACAAGCTGCGAGGGCATCATCCCTACACCTGCCTGCCCACCACCCTATGCGCAAGCAGCATTTGTAGGAAATTTATATTCAGGCAGTCAACCTTTTGGTAGTAGCATCCAACTAGATGCCAATACGGGTATTCTTTCAGGCACGCCTAATTTGCAGGGGCAGTTCGTTGCCGGTATTGTCTTACTGGAATATCGAAATGGTCAGTTATTAAGTAAAACTCGTCGAGAATTTCAAATCACTATTACGGATTGTGCCAACTTAGCAGATCGAACAGGGTCACCTTGTGATGATAACAATCCTAACACCGATAATGATCGAATACAAGAGGATTGTACTTGTCGAGGTGTTGTCAATGAAGTAATTGCCAATACGCCTACGCTATTTTTTTCTGAATACTTAGAAGGCACCAATAGCAATAAATGTATAGAAATTTTTAATCCATTAAGCAGCGAAATAAACTTGACAGATTATGTCATTAAGGCATATATAGATGGGGACTACGAGGGAATAATTTTAAAAAATTTAACAGGAAATATAGCCCCCAATAGTACGTATGTTCTTTGTAATATTGCCGCCGATCCACAAATTGTAAATCTAGCGGATGATACATTTGAAATTGATTATGATGGCGACGATGCAATCAGCTTGGAAAAAAATCAAGTCTTACTTGATCTAATTGGAAATATTGGATGTGATCCTGGCGCTTTTTGGGCAGGTGCAGGTAATCGGACAGCTGATAAAACTTTAGTACGCTGTCCTTGTGTGACAACAGGTATAAAAGCAGATCCTAACGACTGTAATTTCCCTACACTAGGCACACAATGGCTCTGTTTACCCAAAGAAAATCAAAGTAATTTAGGACAACATGAAACAGATAAATTTGATAGCGGCATACTAGCCGCCTTAGAAGATATTTTCTGTAGTTGTGCCCCCCTTTGTAGAACGCAAGATTCTTTAATTTTAGTTGATTTATATGAAGCCACGGATGGCGCTAATTGGGTAAACACTTGGGATTTGACGCAGCCAATGACTACTTGGCATGGCGTGGAATTAAATGAAGATGCTTGTGTAAAGTGTTTAGATTTGGATGGAACTCCTAATTGTTCAAGCAATGAAATGACAACTACTGGTAACAATTTAGTTGGCAGTCTACCTATTAGTATTGGAGAATTAAAAAATCTTGAAGGTTTGTATCTAGCCAATAATCAGCTACAAGAATCTTTACCAACTACAATAGGTTATTTATTAGCATTAACCGCATTGCATTTGTCTAATAATAATTTTTCTGGCGCTATTCCAGCATCTATTGGAAATTTATATAATCTTCAAGAATTATATTTAGATCACAATAATTTTAAAGATTCTATTCCTGATGACATTGGATTGCTTACCGAGTTAACCGCCTTGAATCTTAGCCATAATATGTTGACAAATAGCATTCCTGAATCTTTAGGGGAGTTAAGAAAAATAACCATCCTAGCTTTGTCAGATAATCAACTATCAGGATGTTTCCCTATGTCTTTAATGAATCATTGCGACATTGATTATACATTCTTGAATAATCCTGCTTTACCTTGGCGAGGTGCTTTTGATCTATATTGCAATTCACAAAATCAAGTAGGTGCGACCTGTGATGATGGTGATCCTGAGACAATGATGGATCGTATCCAAGAAGATTGTCAATGTGGCGAAGCCAGCCAGCCTATTTTACCAGAGGAGGAAACTTGCACAACGCCGATTATTTTAGAAGCTCCCACCCAAGCTACCAATAATATTGTTTGTGAAACAACAGCTGATCTAATAGCCTTTTCACCCGAAGGATTTTCTGGGATCTGGACGACCAACTCAGACGTAGCTACTATTCAAAATAACTTCAGCAACAATACCAGCGCAGACAATTTGCCAACAGGAATATCTACCTTTACTTGGTCTGTAGACACTATAAATTGTGAGACGTATGCCTCACAATTTTTCCAAGTCGAACGCCTAGATAATCCTTTATTAATTCCTGATTCTTTTGTTATTGAAAATACAATGGAAGACTTGGCAGTTAATATCATTGAAAACGATAAAATAGAATCTAATACGCCTTTTACAAGTACGATTCTTACCCCTCCCTCTATTGGAAATATTACTACCGTTTCGAACGAAGTTGTCCAATATACGCCTGTTAATAATTTTGCGGGAACTAGCACTTTTAGCTATCAAGTCTGTTATGACGCCTGTCCAAGTAATTGTGGAGAAACCGTAGTGTCTTTCCTTTTCCCAGACAATAGTGCCGATACCGATTTGTTACCCAATACGATCACTCCCAATGGAGATGGCCTAAATGATTTATTTTATGTAAATCAAATAGCCGACTCAAGCAAATATCCAGATAATGAACTGATTCTTTTTAATCGTTGGGGTGATGTTATTTATACGGCCAAGCCTTATACGAATAGTTGGAATGGCCGAAATCGTAGTGGCGAGTTATTACCAGAAGGGACTTATTATTATGTGCTGCGTTTGGATATCAATGAGCAACTTATTTTCCGGGGACAAGTGACTATACTTAGGTGAGCATTGGCTGAAGACAATAGAAATGGAACCTGTTTATTAGTTTAAGATGTTTATTTGTTTACCCGCTATGCTTATAAACAAATAAACATCTTAAACTAATAAACAATTATTGACAATCCTATTTTTATCCCGTTCAAAGTATAAGGGTCACTCTAAGAAGTCATCTCATCGCTTAATAATTTTCCAGCTACTACTCCCCTCCTCTGCAGTCAAGACCAACCAATAAATACCAGTTACCTCTTTCGACAAATCTAAAGAGATAACTTGTGCTCCTTCCATAGTAGAAAACGTTTCTTGATAAACCTGTTGCCCTAATAGATTGACTAGCTGCAATTCTACATTTTGTAAAGGCGCATCTAAAGTAATTTCAAACGTTAGCCAAGCATTTGTCGGATTCGGAAATAAATGATACGCAGCAATATAAGGCGTCAAATCTGCAATCGCAGTAGTGCAATCAATCGACGCATCCACCACGATACTCGTTTCAAATAAATTCGTACAGCCTGTACCTTCATCCATCAATGCCAAACTATATTTACCGCTCTCTGATACACAGATTTCTAAATCGGTCGCTTCTAATAAGTTCCCTTCTTGGTACCAATACAAACTATAAGTTGGCGGCAAAATGTTTGGATTAAATAATCGAAGCACATTTTTATCATTGGAAAAAACAGGGGCAGCAGGTCGCTCAATTGTTTCTAAATAAATAGGGTCTGAAAAAACAACACAGCCATTTTCGCTTGTATAACTCACATGATACTCTCCTGAATCAGTAGCAGCATAGCTAATTGAATTGGCATTCGCAATAGGCAAGCCTTCATAAAACCAGACAAGATTATCGGTATAAGAAGTACTTAGCAACATCGTATCGCCTTCACAAAAATTAGTATCTTCAAAGGTAATTATAGGCGTATCCGGTAAATCAAAAACGACTACAGAATCTATCACAAGTATCGTATCAGGTGCATGAAAAACAGAAAGCTTAACGCTTAAATCTCCTTCCTTCAAGGTATCTATATCTGTAGCGGTAAAATTAATAATACCACATAAATCATCCTCAAAACCCAATCCACTATCCTTGTCCCATACCTCTAAACGATAGAGACTATCTGTCAAAGAAAAATTAGTCACCAAACTAATTGGAGGGTTAGTATTATCTGGCAAGTCCATTTCAAAAACCAAAGTATCCAGTACATCATATAGCCGAACCACAAAATCTGCCTTACCCAAAATATCGCTACAATCCGCATCCACTATGGTGATCTCTGTCAACCTTGCACCCAAGGTATCAATAATCGCTTCATAGGTAATCGGATAAATCCCTGGTTCCTCAAAAAACTGGTCTTCTGGTGTTTCCATTCTGCTCGTTTCTCCATTGCCAAAATCCCAATGATACCTAAATCCTGCTCGATCTTTACTCGAATTATTATTATTAAAAGCCACCCTAGCCTGACCACAAGCAATATTATTGCTCATCGAAAATCCTGAGTTCTCACTAGATGGCGGAGCAATATATAATTGACGACTAAAAGTCGCATCTCTTGATAAAATAGAAACCTGGGCCGTCACCGTAATATCTACTTCAAATAAGCCATATTGTAAAGGCATTCCACAAATCATCACACAGCCATTTCGCTCATCTGGTAAATCATACGAGGATTGATTGGGCGTCCATATCAGACCCGCTGGCAGATTGGCTATGGAGGAAATCTTAATTTCACTAATCCCAATATTCGGTGGCAAAGAAGGATCTAAATATAAAACTTCGGTGGTATTGACCGGCAAGCGAAAAGAAAGGTTGGCTTCATAAGGCATTTGGAAAGTACCATCTGATAAATCTTGTAAATAGAAAGTATCGACTTGTAAGGAATCGGGTACTAACACGTCACAATCTGCACAAACATTTTGTGCAGTTAAAAAAAGAGGACAACAAAAAAAAAGAACGCTAAAAAAAGAGTAGCTTACGAGACTTTGGGGGCCTCGTAAACTTTTCTTTCCAGTAAAATACAGTTTAGGGAAAGACCTCTTTCTTTTGTCAAAAAAACTAGTATATTCCTTATAGGAATGAAATGTATAAATAAGATCGTATAGAAATGGTAAATGGTCAATAGGGAATAATAAAGGACGTATTTTCCTTATTACATTTACCAATTTATGTAGTCTGCTTGACATCGGATTTGTTTTAATTATGGACTGAATCAACAGGTACAGAATTTTCGAGCGAGGGCTAGTGCTACATTCTGTAAATGCTAATTCAGTCTATAATAAGGTACTTATGAGTAGGTCTATCGTATTATTAGATAGCTTAAAAGCCGTATTCCCCCTATCTCCAGCATACAATAAAATGATTTATTTCGTATTCTTTGATACAATGATAAGACAATTTTTCAAGGAGAAAACAAAGATTATTACATTCTTTCTGCTCAATTCCTTACATACTTGTATTATTTTTTCATTGAATATTTTCTTTAGATCATTCCATCAAAGTTTAATTCAAAAGAGTGTAAAACGATCTTGGGGCAAGTTTTAATTTAGAAGTTGCTAGTTTGCGTCCCTACATCCTCGCCTTGTCATCCCGAAGGGATCTGTACTGTCCCTACCTCCACGTGTAATTTGCCTAGCATACGTGGAGGTAGGAATAGTACAGATTTCTGCGAAATGACAAGGAGTGGACGTAGGGACGTTGCCCCAAGATTGTTTTACACTCAATTCAAAACATAAAAGTCATAAAAGTCAGCGTCCCTCAACGTCGAAAAAACCTATTCCTATTCCCTAATCAAAAATCGCCGCAACCTATCCAACTCATCCGTATTAATCAGATCAATCCCGAAATCCGATAATTGCTGCCAGAGTACTTCCTTTTCAGGCGTTGCCCAAAGGCGTGTTTTTTTTCCCTGTGCATGCACTTCATCGATATAGTTTTTGATCCGCCTCCATTCCTCCGCTCCTACTTTTTCTGGATCTGATGTTCCCGTTACGATAGCGGCATTCTGACTGATAAAAGGCATCAAATGACTGGGATATTTTTTTTCCAAATCACTTGGTCGACCATCCAAGGTCATCAATTGCAAGGCGTCTTCTAGCAATAATTTAAAAGGTCGCTCACCTGATAAAACCACCATTACAGGTCCTTTATGCGCTATTCCATTTTCATAGTAATGAAGCATTTCTCTAAAAGGATACAACACCTTTTTTAGCTTTTTATAAGTTTTAGTTGGCTCAAATTTGATATCAATCCATAGATAAAAAGGCCCTTCATAAGTAGGATAAATAGCTCCATTATTCTTTTTATACCTTTTATAAAGCGGCTTTAAATATTGTTTACTTAATCGTTTTAAGGAATGCCTTTTACGATCGGGCATACTGTGCCCTACGTATAAGCGACCGTATATGTATAGGACATCTGCCTCCACACTTGTAAAGCCATTGGCCAGCGCCGCTACTAGAGGTTCTGCTTGCTCATAATCATTATGAGAATGTGCTTTGGGTAAAGGAATGATTTGACTATAAAGCGTATTGATAGATAAGCAGCCAATTAATAATAATAGAAAAGAGCGATTCAAATAGTCGATCAAATGTGTACTTTTACTTTGCATTTTCTTTTTTATTATTTACAGATACGGACCAAAATATACATTAAAAAACTATTTTTGCTATAAATGCACATGAAGGCTAGAATAGAGCAAGGATTAGACGGATAAAACGACAGGTTTATCAAGTAAAAAAAATAGTTGGCATTTTATGACTCAACTAGACATGATTAAACGAATAAGATAGGTTACCATATCAGATGTACTCTAGGTCATGTACTTACACTTGAATACGACCTAGAACACATCCTATACAGAAACCGTAAAATCCGCCTCCTCCGTGTTGAATCATGTCCTACTTAACTGTCTATTTTTGTAGATTTAAAATGTCAATTAGCTGAATAAATTCGAGCTGTACAGAAAAAAACTACGGAGTAGTTGAACCTGAATAACCTCGGATGTAATCCGAGGGAATAGAAAATACTCGCATCTAACAACTACGGAGTAGTTGAACGTGAAGGCTGTCAACTATTACCCATTGTTCAACTACTCCGTAGTTGCTAGATGTTGACATAGAAATCCCTCGGATTTTATCCGAGGTTATTCAAGTTTAACCACTCTGTGGTTAGCTGTTTATCTGTACAGCTCGAATAAATTTGTCGATGAAACAGCTCGTTTTATCCGTCCAATCCGTGTCCTATTTTTTGACTAATTTTCCCCATCATTCACATCATAAGTAAAAAAAATGATCTGGAAAAAACTACTAAAAATAGCCTTACTAGGCACCGAGCGAAGTACCTTATCCACAGAACTACAACAGGAACTGTCCGCTAGAGGTTTGGATACAACACAAGAAATTACCCAATTAATGATAGAAGCCGTCGCTTTCTATGGTCCTTTACAAAAGGCGGGCTGGCAACCAAAAAAATGGATTGGAGAAAAATTACTTCCTAATACTGCGAGCAACCATCAAGTTGTTTCTCCTAAATCCAAACAACATTTATTGACAATCCTAAGCACCTATCCCAAAATATTACCAGAATATTTGGCTAGTATACAGGCCAATAATAAATGCTTGCCTCCAGAATTATTGCCCCCTTTATTGGATAAGTCTTTAAAGAACATTGACCTATGGGAGCAATTAGAAAATAGTATAGGAGAAAGAGGACAATGGCTCATCAGTCTTAATCCAGCTTGGACACCGTTACAGTCAAATTTCACGAAAGCAGATTGGAAATTGGGTACCAAACAAGCGAGAAGCGCTCTATTAAAAAAAATACGTCGAGAAAACCCGCAGGAAGGATTGGATTTATTATTATCTACTTGGGAAACGGATGACCTAAAAGAAAAAGCCCAATTATTAAAACACTTAGTGATTGGATTAAATCCTTCCGACGAAGCTTTCTTAGAAGAATGTTTAGATTTTTCTAGGAAAGGAATCCGAACAATTGCCCAAGAGTTATTGATCCTATTGCCAGAAAGTCAATTGCATCAACGATTAAAAGAACAACTGGCTACCTTAGTTACCTTTATCCCAAAAGAAGAAACGATCCTATTATCTTTACCAGAAGCCAACAATAAAGCCTTATTAAGAGACGGGATTGATCCCAAGAAAAAAGGCTTTTCTTCTAAAGTAGAAGTCAATATGTTGGCACAGATAATGGAAATTGTTACACCAACATTTTGGGAAAAACATTTTAATTCGGCTCCCATCAATGTGATAAAATTATTTGCGAATAGCGACCGCTCTTATTTTTTACTCAATGCCTTATTCAAAGCTATTGCCTTACATCGAAATGAGGTATGGATAAAAGCAGCTTTAGATTTCTGGATGGGTACTTATTTACAACAAAATTGGGAAGCCTTAGAAATGAAGCCTATTTTTGATATATTGCCCAATGAATTATTCAATGAGCTGTTGTATCAAAAATTACAAGCTATCAAAATAATGCCCGATGAACATGCTCCACTATTGCTCTTATTGCAATTGGATGGTCCAATTTGGAGCAAAAAATTAAGCTTGATCGTCACTCAATTATTACAAGAATGGATGCAAAGAAATCCAAGTTTTTCTTATAGCGGTATGGGCTATCGTAGTATGCTAAAAAAACAAGCAGCCTATGCCATTGACCCAATGCTTCATCCGAAAATGACTGAACTCTGGTTAGTCGATCAACGATCTTGGGCTGGTTGGGAACAGGATATTCAACGTTTTTTGAATATCTTGAGTTTTAGAAAAGAGGTGTTAATGGAGATGCAAAAGTAGTGATTGTTTGTTCAGATTACTTTAGAAAAATCATCCAAATTAAATGTTGATTCTTCTTTTTGCACCTGCCTTCCAAGGAACGCAGGCAGGTCGGCAAAAAAGAAGCAAAAACCCTAGTTAAGTAGATCGAATCAATTAAACGGGTAATTTATAAACATCTTTTTCCGTCTAAGAAACGGAAAAAATAAGTCCGTAGCCTAGCTATGCACTTATTTTTTCCCTTCCTTAGACGAAAAAATCTTATTCCTAAATTTACCCGTTTAATTAATACGACCTACTTAAAAACAAAGCCTCCGGTGTTTTTAACAGGCCATCGCCACTTAGATGTTGACAACAAGACATTCAAATCCTTATGTTAATCACATTCTATTTCAAGTGATCGCATGGCTTCATTCGCTACCCCGACTTTGTTTTACACTTTATTTACAAATAATGCGCTTAATGAGCAAAATAGGAAACAGATTGAATAGATAAAAAGATTTTTTGAACAGAAAAAAATCTGTACTAATCCGTTTTTATCCGTCTAATCCATGTCCTATCACCTATAATAAAATTAACAACATGAAAGAAATCAAAGCAATCAATATTATGGAAAAATTTTCGCTGTTCGACAAACTTTGGACGCCCCATATCATCGGCGAACTCAATGGCCAACAAGTGAAACTTTGTAAATTAAAAGATGATTTTGTCTGGCATAGCCATGAGCAAGAAGATGAGTTATTTATGGTTTTCAAAGGCACGCTATTAATGGATTTCAGAGATGGCAGAACGGTAGAAGTAAAAGAAGGAGAAATTATTATTGTTCCCAAAGGCGTAGAACATCGCCCTCATACGAATGGAGATATTGTGCTTAATTTATTATTTGAACCTAAAGAGACTTTGCATACGGGAGAAGTAGAGAGTGAGCAAACGGTGAAGAAGTTGGATTGGATTTAAGGAATAAATAGATCAAAACAAAAAAACCAGCCAAGACTAAACAGTCTTTGGCTGGCTCAACACACACTTGTTAAAACCATTATTTTTTGGTTTTCATTTGGTCGTTTGAAATTTCTTTCTTAATCCTTCACTTTCTCCCCTTCTCGTTCTTCCCGAAAGATCATTTTCTTACTCAAAATTTGGTCTGGTGTGGTCATTTGATAATATAAAATGCCGTATGTTCGTAGGTCTTTACCATTTACTAAAATTTGATTCTTTCCTTTTTTGAAATGGCCTTCATAGCTTTTCATCACCTGTCCTTTTGGACCATACACCGTAAGTGTCACATCCGATTCCTGGAGCATTTCAAATCGAATATACGTTTCTTTAGAAAAAGGATTTGGTGTATTTTGAGACAAAGTAAAAGAACGTTCAGGAATCGTTAGACTATTTTCAATCACTAAGTTCATCACCGTTTCTTGGTCTATCCGAAAAGGATTTGTTTTATCTGGTAAAGCTTCAATTTGGCTTTCTATTAAGGCTGGCCCATGGGTGGCTTGTCCTATTAGCAGTTCTGAACGGGCTTGTAATAAGCAAAGTGTCAATAGGCCCCATTTGTATTTTTTCAAGTAAGTAGATGAGTATTTAAAGAAGGAAATGTATGGGTGCTTCATTAAGAAGTATTTTGTTATTTAAACTATTTAATTATTCGTCATTCATCATTTTTTATTCATTATTTGTTATTCGTTAAGACTGGTAGAATAGAGAGATAGCAGCTCGTTAAAAAGGAATTTTTCCATCAACGAAATACTATCTCTCTTCTTACCGCTTACTTAGTATGTATCATCTTCTTTGTAGCCATTTGAGTAGGCGTTGCTAATTGATAATACAAGGCACCAAATGCCGTTAAGTCTTGGCTATTAATGATAAGCTCATTGTAGCCTTTTTCGTATTGCCCTTCGTAGGTTCGTATCATTCTACCTGCGGAATCGAAGATACGTAAAGTAGCAACACTTGCTTCTGGTAAGGTGAATCCAATAGTGGTTTTACCCGTGAATGGATTCGGTCTGTTTTGAAATAGCTGTAGGGATTTTGTCGCCACTTCTGGGGCTATCGCATCTTTATCTAATTGTACATTTAATATTTCTCCAAATTCGGTATAGGCTTCTGGTTTTAAGGAAGCATCTTTGATCGTTAACAAATTTTCATCTGTTACTTCTCCATCTAATCGGAAGATTAAGCTAAATAAAACTTCGCCAGCTGCAATGTCGACCCCTTCTGCTTTATTCCAACTAGTCGTAATTTTTCCATCTGTTGCATTGTTCCACCCGAAGTGTTCTCTCTGCATCCATTTGGAAGGAATTACTTTATCGAAACTAAGCACACTTGGGTCAAAGTCTAGCGTAAATTGATAGCCTAACATTCCTTCAAAATTAGTAGAAGAAAAATCAAAAGCAATGTATTCACCATCTTCACTCAAGGTTTGTTTAGCTTGGAAGTGCAAGCTATTTTTAGCTGCTCTACTTTCTGTATTCGCCAATTGTCTGACGACTGCACTGTTGTTTAAATCACCGATTTTTATAGCCACAAAGTCTAAAGACATCATGTCATTTGTTAAGTCGGTAATTTCGTAGGTTTCTGGGAAGGCCTCTCTTAATGGATTGGCAGTATCGTTAAATTCATACGCTGCATCCACAAATCGCCAAGAAGTATTATTGGGAAACTCCTCTTTGATATTTAAAATTAATTGTCGCAATTGTACCATGTCATAAGCGGTAATGGTACCTGAACGGTTGATATCTCCTGCAATCAATTTGTAAGGAGAATCTAATCTAGTTACGCCTAAAATATGCTTACTTAATAAGACTAAATCATAAGTCGATACCCCATTCAATGGGTTGATATTTTTCTCTGGTGTTACCGTATAATTTTCATACATCGGTATCGAATCAAATTGGTAATGACCTGTTGCACCTGTATTGGCATCTGGCATATCATAGCCTGCTAAATGGATGGATGCACGTTCTACTTCTTCTCCTTTTTCCGTGGTGATGGAGCCTGCTAGGGAGGCCATTGGGACAGGAGGAGGAACCATCGGATCATTAAAGATAATTTCTACCGTATCTCTAAGCATACATCTATTATTATCTGTTATTATTCCTATATAGTTGATACTACTTAAACCTACACTTGGGTCTATTATAGGATTAAAGTTATTTACTTCTATCCCTGGATAATCTATAAAATCACTAGGATGTTCATCAGTATTAAAAAACAAGTATGTGTCTGGAATCCACTCTATACTAGAAGCTGTAACCCCTTCTATATTTGTCATTAACCTACCTGTTTCATCATGAGTTATAACTCGTCGAGATGGCTTAATGTCTAGCATACCTTTTGGATAAAAAGAAATCATTATACTATCTTTTATGCTACATCCTGTTTCTTTATTAGTAACTGTCACAATATAAGTATCTTCATTAGTTACACTAATACGATTAGTATCAACCCCATCTCCCCAGTCATAACTAAATCCAGTAGCTACTGTTAAGATAGCATTATCTCCATCACACAACATACCATCTCCATTCATTGTCCCAGAAGTCTCTGTTATCCCTATATCAATGGAAGGCAAAGTATTTAGTGTTATAGTATCACGAGCAATTGCTGTACAACCATTACTATTAGTAATAGTAACAGAAAAGACACTTGTTCCTGAGACCGTAATAGATTGTGTAATATCCGTAGTACTCCATAAATAACTGTCACCTTCACTAGCTGTCAATTCAATACTTTCTCCATCACATATTGCACCGTTTGTTTGGGGGACGCCATCTACCAATATTGCCGCAGTTGGTAAATCGTTGACGGTGATCTCTATATTACTAGTACTACTACAGCCATTGTCATCAGAAACAATAACAGTGTACGTAGTAGTTTCTATCGGATTATCAGTAAAAGAAAAGCTATTTGCACCAGATCCCGTACCAGTATTTGGTATCTTCGACCATGAATAACTATAACTTCCTGAAACATTATTATTATCCACAAAGGCAGATAAAATTATGGGATCTCCTGAACAAATAGCTATAGTAGAACTTTGTATACTAGCAGGTATTGCCGCTACAGTCACCTCCCTACTATGAGTTACCGAACAACCATTGGCATCAGTAACGACAACACTATAAGAACTATTACTCGTAGGATTTCCTGTTAGTGTAGCACCTGTAGTCCCATCAGACCATAAATAAGTATAAGGTGCTGTGCCTCCAGTGGGTGCTGCGGTAAGTGTCAATGCATCGCCAGAACAAAGTGAAGTATTCCCTGTAATATTAACACTAGGTACTGAATTAACAGGAATTTCAATAGATCTTATAACTTCGCAACCAGGATTATTTGTAGTAGTAATTGTTACCGTATAAGTGGTCATTGTTGTAGGAGTTACAGTAATTACATTATTACTAGATGTAGTACTTGGAGTTACTGACCAAGAATAACGATTGCCTTCACTTGCCGTTAGAGTAATTTCTTCTCCCTGACATACACTTGGCTGGCTTGAGATTAAATTTGGATTGATTCCGCAATTACACACACCTAATTTATCATCTACCGAAACAGCACTCATAGAAGTACTTATATTACCAGAAGCATCACTTACTTGTATCTCAACCATGATCGTATCTACACCTACATCCGCACAAGTAAACCCTACAGCATCTGTAAATTCAGTATCTCCAACTCTTCGTGCTAATACCGAAGTCGTTCCACAATTATCATGACTACCTCCATCAAAAGAAGTCGTATAAACCCAAGTTTTTTGAACACTATCTATCAAAGAAACAGATAAAGGTGTAGCAATAGCTGTAGGTGATATTACATCCTTTATAGTTACAACCAAAGAATCAACTGTTCGATTTCCACAGCCATCTTCTCCAATGTAATAGAATGTATTTTGTCCAAATGGTACATGAAGCATGGTGTCTGGTTGCGTACTTCCAGGCGTATGATAGATCGTTGTGTTAGGTCCTTCTACTCTATAGTTCAAACCGTTACTAGAGCATACATCGCTTAAAGTAATTACAGGAAAAATAACACTTGCGGAACAATCTTCATGGGTTGTTATATGAAAAAGTGTATCTGGAACATTTGCTAAAATAGGAGGTATGGTATCCACTATTTTTATAAATTGTGTATCTGATTGTAAAACGGATGATGAGCCTGCAATAATACCTCCATTATTACACCAATCAAGGATCGTCCAGATTCTACTTATTTTTTGCGTACCATCACAATCTGTCGTAAAATTTCTATCATCATAATGAATTCCAAAAAGACAAGTTGTTTCCAATGGAACGATGTCTGCACCAATTCTAATTTGTGGAAAACCTGTAACCGCAGGTAAAGTACTAGGGTTTTGCTCACATGCTAAAATAGTATCTGAAGGCCAAATCATATTGGCTTGACTCAACTTCGGTCTAAGACGATAGATATTCTGTGTACAAGGAGAAGACCTAAAACCTTCTTCATCAATGGCCGTCCAGATTCTACGCTCTAATCGCATAGTATCAGGATTATTTCCTGCTCCTAGCAAACCACAGTTGTAGTTTTCTGATACACCAGAAGTAAATTCAAGCGTAAACGGCGAACAATCACTTGCTGTTGGAATTAAGCTTGGATTATTAATAGTATCTGTAGGCAAACCACAATAGATATAAGCATCTGTACAAGTAATAATAGGTGCATATTTATCTTCAACTAAAACTAAACCCCAACAACGGTTATTTAAACTAGCGGAGACTACTTCTACTTTTACCTTTTTTCCTAAATCAGCATAAGTTACCGTTTGCTTTCCTATATTTTCCCCTTCCATAATACTTACTGTGTATTCGGAAGAACATCCTTCTCCCTCAATTATCATATCACTTGTAAGCAAGGTCGAACAACTACTCCCTAGACTTATATTAACTTGATTATTACAAACAGGTGAAATCTCTGCTACGGATACCGTATGCACACAAGACCCTGTTCCTGTAGGAAGTATACTGTGGTCTACTGAAAAATTATAGTCTTTCATTTCCAAGAAAATCTCATCCCCAGCCGTCGGCCCAGTATTACCACTATTATCATTATCATGGTATTCTCCCTCATTTCTCAAGGGTGTTGTTGTCGCAATTCGAGTTGTGGTAATAGAAGTCCCATTTACATCTATAGTGAAATCAGACAGATTAGGTTCATAACTACAAGTAGCAGTTGGTGGTGGGATCGTATACAAAGCACCAACTTTGCCTGAATTATTAATATCACAGGCACTAGGGATTGTAACACCTAGTGGACAAGTTATATCTGTTGTTCTAGTAGCACAAGTAATATCAATATCAATTCCACTTCCATGTTCCGTATCAGCGTTAGGACTATAAACAATCGTAAGACATCCATCATCACTATTACAGGCTTCTGCTGCATACCAAGATGTACCAAAAGCAGTAGTAGCACTCGCTGACCCATTAAAATATTCTATATTAGGAAGTCCTGCTGTACTACAGCCCTCATAGATTCTAAAAGTATCTGAAGCTGCAATATCAAATTTCTCAAATTGAAGTTTTACAACTCTAGAATTGGAATCATCAGGACAAGCAATGTATTCTACTTTTTCTTCTGTATTGATAGTAAATGAAGTCATACAAGAATTAGAACCACTACCTGTAAATACTTTTTGTGCTGTTAAAGAATTTGCAAAAGCAATACAAAGAATAATTAACCCAATAGAGTGTAAAGCTCCAGAGTACCGCCAATAAAGCATTTTGTTTGAATTTAACAATGTGTGTTTCATAAGAATTAATGGTTGAATATATAAATAAATCGATCTTTTATCCATGATTCTTAAATGATAAGTATAGCCTATGGACAAAGAAATAGTATAAGCTTATTCAAGCAATCCAAAGAAGAGTGTCCGTTCATTTTCATGAACGGCACTCCTTTTTTCATAGGATTATAAATGTATTTGGATTGTTATATTTAGAGGAATTAGAAGGTAAGGATCAGGAGTCAGTTCTACAAACATCTAGATGTCATAGTGGACTGCCCCCTGACGCCTCGCCCCTGACGCCTATTTTTTAACTCGGTGAAAGTGGTTAGGGAATGAAAGAATAATAGTTATTGTTTTTCCATTCCTAAAGTAAGCAAAGTAGATTCAGATTGGGCTAACATTGTCAGATGCCAACACCAATCTTGAATCTATGCTAACTTGATAATAAACCACTTATTATAATTAATTCACACTTGTATTTTTATGGTATTGAACAATAGATTGTAGTCTATGGGTAGCCTTCTAAGCTCGGACACTTGTAGCTTTTGTGATAGTCGAATTTACATTCGACGGTAGTAAAGCACTAAGCATTCATACCGTCGAGTGTAAATTCGACTATCACATAACTGTTCGATCTTAGAAAGGCACCCTAGTCTCTTATATTCAATACGCTACTTTTTAAATTCCTTGAAGTAGATACTTCAAACATAGATGACAGGTAGTTGTGAGACATACCACGCTCTTCCTATTGAGGTGCAATTCAATAGCCATCTTAGTCCATTTCAAAAGATAGGGATTAGTTTTCCTCATAGTATATGAACTGGTAGCTACCAAAACAATTTGGCAGGTCCAGAATAATCCTATTCTATCGAAATTGGAGTCACTACCATCAGATTCAAAAAATCGTCAACGTTCACACGTTTGACATCCGACAGAAAATTTTACCTTTCGGCCTGACTGCTGATTTTTTGTTTCTGATGCTTGTCTCATAGAAGTCTTTAACAACTCCTATCATCTTTAATAAATAACTGGTGTAGAAAATACTGGTGTGCATGAAGGGGAAGTACCCTTTTGGAATGTTGTATAACTGGAAGATTAAAACTAAAACTTGTATTTATTTTACATTAAGATAATTGTCAATATCTGTGCCAGAAACAATACATTAAAATTTTTAATAATTTGATTTTCAGCTACTTATATTGATTTACCTAAGCAAAAATTATTAATATTAAATTATTAATATATATTTAAATCACTATAAAAAAGCGGTTTACAATTCATATTAAAAAATAAAAATATATATAAACAAACAGCATCACTTGTTGTAAAAAAATAATTTATTTTTTATCTTAATATGATTAGAAGAAGTAGTGGCGGGAAATAATTATAATTATCATCTAGGCAGTAAACAAAAAAAGACCGCAAGCAACTTATCTTTATAATAAGTTGCTCGCTCGTCTCATTACCATCACCTATTTTACAACCTTTTTTCTTTTTTTCATCTTGGCTTGGAGCGTAAAAAAGACCGCAAGCAACTTATCTTTATAATAAGTTGCTCGCTCGTCTCATTACCATCACCTATTTTACAACCTTTTTTCTTTTTTCATCTTGGCTCGGGGTGTAAAAAAAGACCGCGAGAAACTTATTCTATAAATAAGCCTCTCGCTCGTCTCATTACCATCACCTATTTTACAACCTTTTTTCTTTTTTCATCTTGGCTCGGGGTGTAAAAAAAGACCGCGAGAAACTTATTCGTATAATAAGCCTCTCGCTCGTCTCATTACCATCACCTATTTTACAACCTTTTTTCTTTTTTCATCTTGGCTTGGAGTGTAAAAAAAGACCGCGAGAAACTTATTCATATAATAAGCCTCTCGCTCGTCTCATTACCATCACCTATTTTACAACCTTTTTTCTTTTTTCATCTTGGCTTGGAATGTAAAAAAAGACCGCGAGAAACTTATTCGTATAATAAGCCTCTCGCTCGTCTCATTACCATCACCTATTTTACAACCTTTTTTCTTTTTTTCATCTTGGCTTGGAGTGTATAAAAAGACCGCAAGCAACTTATCTTTTTAATAAGTTACTCGCTCGTCTCATTACCATCACCTATTTTACAACCTTTTTTGTTTATCGAATCTTTCAACTATTTTTTCTTGGATAAAAGGGAGGTAAAGACAGCCGGAAGATTACAACAAAGTAATCAACCGGCATAGTCCTATTACCATCACCTATTTTACATCTTTAAATAGTCTTTTGGTCTTTGGTCTTTGGTCTTTGGTCTTTAGTCTTTAGTCTTTAGAGCAGTTTAACTTGCCAAAGATTCACCCCATCGACCTCTAGTGGAGACCAAGTACTACAAGACTCCTATATATTTTAACACCAGCTTTCTGGTGGATCTAGCTTGTGAGGAATGGAACGATTGCTCCATTCCATCATTCAAGGGATTACTATTTGTACATAGTTTGTTCTCTTAAAAAGAATTCAGAGGTTAGATCGTTATCTTCGATAACTGTCAAAAGTCAGATTTATGATGTTGACGTTAGCATTGCCAATGTCTTGGCGTCAACGTCATAAGTCTGACCTCTGACAGTCCTGAAAGGACGGTCTGACCTCTGACCTCTTATTTAACAATCATCATTTTCTTACTAAGACGTTCCTTTGAAGTCTCCAATACATAATAGAGTAAGCCTCCGCTACTGAGCGCGCTACTTATTGCTACCTCGTTATATCCTTGATTGAATGTATTTGTAATGCTTTGAAGAATGGTACCTCTACTATCGTAGATGGTTAATGTCGCAGTCTCAGCTTGTGGCAATTGGAATCCAATAGTTGTTGAATGAGAAAATGGATTCGGTTGATTCTGATATAATTGAATTGATTCTGACGGTGTATCTATTGGTATATAATTTAAGTCTAGCGTATATATATCTGTTCCATAATCATATACCTCTGCACGTATATATGTGTTATTTAATTCTAATATGTCCCTTAATTTTCCATCTTTTTTTGCTAAGAAATTTAATTTTACTAAAGATTGCTCCTGAGTGATAGATTTAGCCATACTACTTTCCCAAGAAGTAGTTATTATTCCTTTCTCTATTTGGTGCAAACCAAAATTACTATCCTCCAAATTATCAATGGCGCTTGTAGTATACCCTTCATAAACAAGTGTCTCCTTATCAAATTGCAAAGCAAATTGGTATCCCTGTATTTCTTTTAAGTCCTTAATATGAAATTCTATCCCTACTTGCTCCCCTACTTTAAATGCAATATCTTTTACAGACAGCTCAATAGAAGCCGCACTATTTCTTGCCGTACTTCTTTGTAATTTGTTAGTCAATGCAGAATCATTCAAGTCCCCTATTTTAATAGCCACGAATTCTACATTCGTCATTTCTTCCGTGCTTGCTTGTACTAAATAAGATTCAGGAATAGTTTCTTTAAAAGGATTGGTTGGATCAGGGAATACATAATCTTTGGGAACAAATCTCCAAGAAGTATTATTGGGTAATTTGTCATAAACTGTTAAAATCAATTTTCGCAATTCCACCAAATCAAAAGCAGTCACCGTCCCAGATCGGTTAATATCTGCCGCAATCATTTTATAAGGAGAATCAATTAACTCTATACTTAAAATATGTTTGCGCATGAGTAACAAATCAAAAGTAGATACCCCATTCAATGGATTCGAATTTTTCATTGGCGTAATCATGTAATCCGTCGTATTGGGTAAATCCATAAATTGGAAATCTCCATTTTCTTTCGTCCTATACGATTCTCTGGTAGCGTCAGAAATTTGAATTTCTACATCCATTACAGAATTGCCTAATACCGTCGTAATTTTTCCTGCAATGCCTGTCATTGTTTCTTCTTCCGTATACGCTCCGCCACTACAACCATTCATATTGTCTTGAATAATAACACTCGTAATACAGTAATCTGCATTACCCACCTCGTCCTGAACCCATACTTCCACCGCTTGCGTACCTAATTGACTGCAGTCAAAAGTAATCCGCTCTGTATTTGGCACCGTTTCATCATCTGGATCATAATGACGAATCGTGACAGATAGATTTTCCTCTGCTGTACAATTATCAAAACTCTTCCGATTCAAATCTGTTGACCAAATATCGACCATCGCTACATCTGTAGGCGTTTCTTTCATCAAGGTAACCGCCAATGCGCCAAGGCATACAGGAGTTGGTTTTTTATTATCTTTTACCACTACTCTAATCTCTGAGGTAGCGACATTACCGCAACCATCTATCGCTGTATAAGTCATGGTATAATTACCTGGATAGACATTTGTATAGGGCCCATAGCCTTCTCCCAAATCGCCTTGCACTCCTACTGTTACATTTGGACTACAATCTTTTACATTGACGTTCGGAAGAACTACCTCCACACCACATTGCTCTCCTTCTGAACTAAGTACTACTTCTTCCGGTACGGGATCGAATACAGGAGCATCCTTATCCAAAACTTTAATCACTTGCGAATATTCATATCTTCCAGCGCCATCTGGAGCGTTGACATCATAGCTACACCAATCAATAACCGACCAAGTTCTTACAATTTTATAACAAGCTGGTGGTTCAATACTCAACAATACATCATCATAGTTAGTCGCAATAAGTGCGCAAGAATTTACACCTAATATAGTAGGTTCGCCAAAACCTTCTGGTAAGTCTTCTGGTGCCAAACTTAAAGCAGTCAAGCAGTCCGATGATTCATAATCTTTTGGCCAAATAATTTGTTGTCCATCCGTATTCCAAGGTGTCTCATTAACTAGGGTAATCGTTTGGGTACAAGTTGCTGATTGATTATCCATATCTGTTGCAGACCAAGTTCTTGTAATCATGCCCTGCCCACAATTATCTAGTGCTTCTTTTTCTTCTACATTTAGTTCAAAGGCACAATTATCGCTTGCCGTAGCTGTACCAAATATTGACAAGTCACTATAATCATCTTCACAATTTATTGTTTGATTCAGCGGACAAGTGATCGTTGGCATCACCTTATCTTCTACCATAACTTCTACCCAACAAAAGTTTTTATTTTGATAGCAATCTGTCGCTTCTAATTTTACAATTATTGCTTGTGCTATATCCGCACAACTAAAAGACACACTCGTTCCAAAAGGTAAATCTGGTGTATCTTCTCTCCGGATCAATACACTTTCTAGACAGCAATTGTCAAAAGTACCATTATCAAAAGAGGCAACAAAAGCAGAAGAGGCACCATCACTCGTAATTGAGATTACAGTTTTATCTTCACAAATAGAGGTGGGTGGAGATAGGTCGGCTACTGTTATCTCTAAAGTATCTTTGGATGTATTTCCACAACCATCAATAGCGGTATAGATGAAAGTATGCACACCAACTGGCACCTTTTCTATGGTTCCTCCATTTGTATTTAAAGTACCAAATGCAGATTGAATACTAGTGGTAATACTACCAGAACAGGCATCTGTAATCGTAGCGGTAGGCAGACTTATCGTAGTTTCGCAGAAGGTAGCATTCGTTGTAAAAGTAGGACTAGCTGGTAAAACAATTTTAGGTCCACTCTTATCTAACACTTTAATAATTTGTACTTCAGAAGTGACTTCAGAATTACACCAATTAACAACCGTCCAAGTTCTCAGTATTTTATAAGTACCTTCACAACTTTCTACTATTTGATCTGTATAATCTGGAATCAATCGACAAGGTCCGTTATTTTCAATCGCTTGTCCATTAATCAATGGCGCTCCTGTATTCATTGGCAATAACAGATTTGGATCCGTTGCAACCTCTTCACAAGTCAAGGCCTCGGTATCAATACCATCTACATTTTTAGGAAAAACGACTCCTGCTATTCTTGGCTGCGCAATTGAAATTGTTTGTATACAAAAATCTTCATTCCCTCCTTCATCTGTAGCAGTCCATCGTCTCTTTATTTGTGCAACTGGATCGCCACATTCTAAATCGGTATAAATATCTGTATAGTTAAAAGCAATTGCGGAACAATCTGTAGCTTGGGGATTACCTGTTATATCCGGCGTAGTTGATTGTGTACAAGCAAGTATTTTATCTGGAGGACATGTTAATTTGGGAAAAACTTTATCTACTATTTTCACCTCTGACCAACAAGCATTTCCTGTCGCCCAATGTTTTGCTTTTACTTGAAGGGTTTGGCCAACATATTCATAAGGAATCGTTGGGCTCGTTGGTATTTCTGTATCTCCATCAAATACTACTATTGTAAAGCCCCATTTTCCATTAGGAGAGCAGGTACGAGAATTGTCTCCATCCACTACAATTTGATCGTAATAAATAGTCGCCTCGCAAGTATTCCCTAAAGAAATGGTTAACCCTTCATTACAAACAATCGTGCAATAAGCTTGTGCATTCAAGGTGGGCAAAGAGGAAAACCCCATCAACAATAAAGTCAGCATACTAAAAAGGGAAAGTCGTGTACAATCATTCCAGACGGACAAATAGGGCTGCATAGTACCCCTGTCCTTAGTAGCACTAAGGGGTGTGCATGGTTTGTTCATGTTTTTAATTTTTGTTTTTAACTGATCTGATGTGTTCTCCTAATTAGCTATGGATGATTTTAGATAAAAAACATCCATATTATAATTAGGAATCGGTTTTGGGAATAGCTACCATCAAACCAAACGGTTTTCGGAAAACAGTTACCCTATATCAATTGAATTAAAAATTAAAAATGAAGCATTAAAAATTGCTTAATGTTGACGACAAGGCGTACAAGTATAGTTAGCAATTTTTAATTTTTAATTCTCTCGATAATGTCTTTCATTCTATACGCTCACGAAAAACGGTACAGAATGGATGTCCTGAAATGATTAACAAATTGGTGGAATTAAAATCTAATTTTACCTATTGACACTTAGGAATGGAAGGATACTAAATAATCCTTTTTGGGCTTAGTCATTTTTCTCTCTTAGCATTTCAAAAATAGTACATAGCAGAATATGGACTCTTTTTGGAAAAGGCTAAGACTTGATCTGCCTGCCAAAACACGCAGGAAAGGACACGCCAAAAAGTATTAGTTACTGTTTTTTTCCTTCCTTCATTTTCTATTCATTTTCTTGCAAAACAATAGTACTTTATAAAGCAACTACTATTGTGTTTTTCTTTACGAAAATCACAGAACAAGTACGAATAGAGGTGATACAGTAAAATTAAACCTTAAAGGAAAGCATAGGAAAAAAGCGGCTATTATCTAGCAATTGCTCCAACCTTATTTTTGAGAGAATAAAAGACTTCAGGGATCTGAAGTACAGGAATAGATATACGGTTTGTAAAGTTTTAATGTTCACGGTTTCTGAATTTTGGATAAAGGATTGTTGTTGTTTCTATCTTAGGTGGCTTTTAACACCTTTCTATATTCGTTTTAATTACATGGCAAAAGTATATCATATTAAAACAAGAAGCAAGTAAGCTGTTTTTATTTCCTTTATCCAGCCTTACTAAAACCTAGTAAATAAAATATTCTCCATTTTATAATGCCTTTATTTTCAATTCTTTAGAATACCAAATGCTAAATATTAGCATTTACAGGAATAGCATTACAGATTATTCTAAAATAATTTGTAGAAGGCTTGGCGGCTTCGCCGCCAAGCCCACTATTTCGGTGGGGCGCTCTGCGCCCCACCTTATTTATAGTTTATTTTCGAATAAATAAAAAAGCCCCCCTCCAATTAAAAATGAAGAGAGGCCATCCCAAAAACCGATTTAAGTATATGTCTTGTTTTCGTATTGAAAAATGATATAAGTGGATTGTTTACTTTTAATGAAAACTTATAGCATTTCTAATACGCTTACCCATTGTCGTTTTTCAGGTGTTCCTTTTATGTTTTTTGGTGAACGTGTTTAATGTAGTTTAATTTAAGTAATTTAAAGCTTGACGTTGACTCTTCTTTTTCCACCTGCCTTCCAAGAAACGCAGGCAGGTTGCTGAAAAAGAAGCAAAAAAGCTAGTCCAAAAAAACTGGCAACCCCATCCCTTCGGGTTCGGAATTGACTTTCCTTATGCTCAAACAGTTTTTGGACGGGCCACCCGCCTAGATGTTGACCGATAGGCTTTTGTCCAAAAGTTTAAATAACTTTTATTATAGAATATTTAGAATGGTCTTGATAAAGAAAAGTAAAAAATGAAGCATTAAAAATTAAAAATAACTAACCGCACTTAAACCTCTTTTGGTTCTTAACAAGTACTTCTTTTCTTCTTATTTTTCAATGCTTCATTAAAAGAGCGCGTACAGCATGTACGCGCTCTAAGTAACTATTTATCTTATTCGATGATAATCATCTTCTTAGTAGCTACATTGTCCGCAGACTCTAATTGGTAGTGAAGTACACCAGTTGCACCCAATTCTTTAGCGTTCACGCTAATTTGGTTGTAACCTTTTGCGTAGTCAGCAGTAACTGACTTCAATACTTTACCTTGTACATCCATCACCTTCAATGTTGCAGTTCCAGCTGCTGGCAAGTTAAAGCCAATTACTGTTTCTGCATTGAATGGATTTGGTGTATTTTGAGACAATCCGAATCCTGCTTCTGTAGATGTGAAGTTAATGTTCACGTTCAACAACTCACCTGCTGTGTTGTATGCTTCAGCAGTTACTGCATCAGAGTTGATGCTTAATAACTCACTCAAGTTACCTGCTTCAGTAGCTTTGAAGTTTAATGTGAATAATACATCACTTGCTTGTGCAACACCATTCCAAGAAGTAGCTAATGCACCTCTTAAGTTTGTGTTGAAGTTTTCAGCAGTTGCAACACCGTCTACTAATTGAGCTAACTCTAAACCAGCGTAGTTCATAGTGAACTGGTAACCAGCAACAGTAGCCATATCAGCAGATGTGAAAGCAACACTTACATCCTGTCCAGCAGTAACATACTGATCTGCAACAGTTAAGTTCATTGTACCAGCTGCATTTCTTGCAGTTGTGCTTACTAAGCTAGAAGAAACAGCGCTACCGTTAACATCACCCACTTTTACAGCGATGAAATCAGCGTTAGCAACGTTACCAGCTAAGTTATTAATGCTAACAAATTCGTTGAAGTTATCCGCTAATGGTGCCGCACCAAATGTGTGAGCAGCATCAACAAATCTCCAAGAGTCATTGTTAGGGAATTCAGTAGTAATGTTAAGGATCAATTGACGTAATTGAACCATATCGAATGCAGTAATAGAACCTGACTTATTAACGTCAGCTGCGATTTGCTTGTACGGAGTGTCTAAAGTTTGAATGCCTAAGATGTGCTTGCTAATTAACACTAAATCGAATGTAGAAACACCATTTAATGGGTTAACATTCTTCTCTGGAGTGATTGTGTAATCCTCACCAGCTTGTAATGTGAATGCATATTGACCGCTTGTAGCAGTCGCCATAGAAGCCATACCACCGTTAACAGAAACCTCAACAGTTTCAACGTTAGCACCTGCAGCATCAACAATTTTACCAGCTACTTGACCAGTTTCACCAGCCTCAATTTGTCCATTACATGCATTGATGTTATCTTGGATGATTACGTAAGTAGATACGAAATCGTAGTTACCTTCGCCATCAATAGCATACAACTCAACAGACTGCGTTCCTAAATCAGTACAAGTAAATGTAACAGATGTACCTAAAGCAGCAGCCTCAGCAGCTGATGTTGGTGCACCTTCCCCTGCTTTTCTAAGACGTAATTCAACGCCGCCACAGTTATCGAAAGAACCTTGATCTAAATCAGAAGCCCAAATAGCAACCATACCAGTAGGCATAATGCTAATAGCGATTCCGTTCAATGCATAAGGAGTTGGTTGCTTGCAATCCCAAGCTTGCTCAGGATCAGACTTCTCTCCACCTGAGTTACCACAGCCATCAGCTGCCCAGAACTCAGCAACATAATACTTCTTGTTCTCGATAGACGCTGTAATTTCGTAGTGGTTAGCAGTTGCAACAGTTGCAAGGATGTTACCTTGAGCATCTGTTTCATAAACTACTGCAGTCCAAGTCATATCATCTTCTGCAACACAATCATCTGCCCAAGCAGTCCAAGTTGCAGTATCTGTACAATCTTCACCATTGATGCATAAGCCATCGTTAGAGATATCTTTAACAACAGGAGCAACATCATCCACCAACTTCATGATTCTTGTATAAGTCATGTAGCTAGTAGTAGCATAATCAGCAGAGCTGAATACAGCACCTTCGCCGTCTCCTCTAGGAAGCGCAACAGCAACATCACCTGGCTGGTATAAACACCAGTTAATGATGTGGTAAGTAACTTCTAATTTCTTACAAGCACCATCGTTAGCGATAAATTCTCTAGATTCAACTTCTACACCTAATTGGTCGCAAGAACCAGCACTTACACTTACATCACCTTCGCTATAAGAGAAAGATGGTCCACTTTGACCAATTTCACAGATAACTTCTGTATCACCAGGAACAGTAACATCCCATCCTGGAACATATTGAACAGTAATTACTTGAGATACTGGAGTAGAAGTTCTATTCCAATCTGTAGCAGTCCAAGTTCTTACAACTGTATATTGACCACAACCTTCTCCAACAACATTAATTGATGGAGTAATTCCTAACTCAACACAAGAAACGTTATCAACACAGTTTACAGCACCAAATTGAGCACTTAAAGCTGCATCTTGCTCTGCAGTTAATTCACCATCAGGGAATGCAAAGTGTGCAATATTACAATCAACAGTCATATCAGCAGGAGCCTCACAAATAGGAGCAATCTTATCTTCTACTTGTACGCTACCCCAACATCTATTGCTGTTACCAGACTCATCTGTTGCTTGTAAGTATACTTTCAATTCTTCATGAATATCTTCACACTTAATTTCAATTGTTTCTGTATATGGACCATCTTCGCTTAAAGAGATGCCCATACCATCATCACCAATCCAACAGTTATCATAAGTTCCTTCATCAACATCTGCTACAGAGATTCTTCCCCAATCAGATCCTAAAGAAACATTGATTAAATCATCACATTGTGGCTGTGGAGCTACATCATCAACAATTGTTAATGTAGTACAGTAAACATTCGCTGGAATTGTAGCCCAAGTAACTGGATCTTGTGTATCTGTAAATCTAGAAGTCTCATTTCCACATTCGTCAATTGCAAAATATGCAACCCAGTATGTAGCTGGAGCTAAGTTTGCAAAAGAACCACCGTTTTCATTATTTTTCCATAAGATGTTACCAGCATTTCTTTCTCTTAATAAATCCTTTTTATCTACATCTCCATCAAAATCACCATCTCTATATCTAATTAATTCTGTTCGGTAAGCACTAATCTCACCACAAGCATCTGCCCAAGAAGCATTTGGAAGATCTGGGCTAGCAGTACACTCGAAGTGACCTGTACCTTTTGTAATCGCATCTGGACCACTAGTTAAGTCAGGCTGTCTTGTATCTCTAACTTCAATTATTTGTGTAAAAGAAGACACAGCTGGTGCAGAAGAACACCAATCTAACCATGTCCAGTTTCTGATAATCTTCTTTTGACCACCACAAGCATTGATTTCTTGATCTTCGTAGTTAGTAATCCAACCACATACGCTATGCTCACCTGGTAAAACAACACCTGACTTAGTGCTTGTTGATCCAGAACTTGTTTGCGGGCTAAAGTTGCCTGGGAAATTCAATATTGCAAAGCTAGGTGCAATTTGTGCTTTTGAAAATCTAGAAGAACCATCTGCATCTTTTAATGCAATTAACTCCTCAGGAGAAGTACCTTCTCCACATTCTACTGTAATATTAGATGATGTTGGGATAGCTAGAGAAGCTGGACGAACATTAGCAAAAATCTGAAGACAACCTTCAGAAGTATTACCTAAGTTATCTGTCGCTTTCCAAGATCTAACTGTCACACTCTCTACTGGATCTGTTCCAGCTGTTCCAGCTACTAAGTCTGCTACTGCTGCGATATACCACATACCTGTACCTGTACCTGTCATACCTGCAGTACCGTCATTTGTGCCCTCTGTCCATGCTCCCGTGCCAGTTTGAGATCCAAAACCAAAGTCAACTAAAGCATCTTTTTCTGCTGTTGTAAATAGACCACAAGAACCAAAGTTAAGTTCATCATGGCTAACAGAAGCAATACCATTACAATCTTTGAATGCTGGTGCTTCTGGCTCCGGTGCATCTTCACAAAGTGTAAAAATAGTCTCTGTTCCTGGGCAGATTGGTCCTTGTAAATCAACCATTCTAACTGTACCAGTAACTGCATTATTACATCTGTCTCTGATTACGTAAGTATAAGTACCCATTTCACCAACCTGAACAGTAGCTCCAACAGGATTATCAGCATCAATCTTTACCCAACCTGAAGAAATTGGATCTGATCCACTTCTAGTAAGTGTTATTAAATGCTCTCCAGCTGGTGTTTGGACACCTTCTAAGAAATCATCCAATTCTAATGTTGTCCAACAATCGTCTCCTACAGATACATTGATATTATTATTACCAACTAAATCTGCAAAATCTGTAACGGTATATCCACCTAAGAATCTGTCTTTCTCTATTAATTCTGCTGGATTTTGTTTAGCAGCGTTCCCTACTCTAAAGTTACCAGCTGTTGATCCTGTTGGATCATAGTATAAAATATACTCTACCCAATGATTTCCTGCTGGTACATTTAGAACGGTAACACCTGCATCGAAATCAGCCGCAGAAAAATATCCTCTATTCACACCGTTATGTAATACTTGAATTACATAAGGATCTGGAATAGTACTAACTGCGTCGCCACCATCAATGACATCATCATCATCATCATCATCGGTCGAATCATTTTCAGATACAATATCCCAAGAACGGTCACATCGATCTCTGTACTGTGGTGCAGGTATTGTCACTGTTGCCGCTGTACCATCACAAGCTAGTGTAGCTTGTTTAGCCATAATAGGAGCATTTGGATTAGATCCTGCAGGATTTCTAATCTCTGGTGATCTATCTGTGCATACAGATTCGAATGCCCAACCATTTCCTTTGTATGTATCACCATTTGGTTGCCATACAACAGATAAACAACCAGAAACACTAGAACAACTAGCTTCTACCCAACCAGCACCATACGTTAAGTTGGATAAAGTTGGATTTGCTATACCAGCAATCATCGTTGCTCCGGATCCTGTAAAGCTCATATTCCCTACAGAAGTACCTGTAATAGTCACCCCTTCTCTAGTTGAAAAGTTAACATTGCCATCATCATCGCAACGACGCTTTCCTTCAAATATTGAGAAATGATCACGAACACCATCAGCATTGGCATTAGTAGCAATATCAAAATCGGAAAAAACTAAACGAACTCTGTTCGTCATCTCGACATCTGGACAAAATGTCCAAACCCAAGGACCTGTAAAACCATCTCTGGTATTATCATCAAGATTATCATCATACAAACCGCTTCCGCCGTCGTCTGTATATGTAGCGCCACACTCGGTAAAAGTATTACCATTGTGGTCGCAATTTGTTCCATTGTCACGTGTGTCATTATCAGTAGTCATCGCAGTTTGCGCATTCATACTACCAACCAAACACATGGCAAATAAAATCAGCAAAGAAGACTTTCCGAAGACGGATCGCCACTTGCCTGATCTAAGTAACGTAAAACTCATTTTCTTCATGAGATTAGCAAATTTTGGTTAATTAAATAAAATGTTAAAAAAATAAATTTGGATAAAAAGCCATATATATCTATTTCTTCAGGACATAGCTACGACCTGACAGTATATGACTAATCTATAGATTCGATATGGCTATGCCATAAGGAATTTTTGTTTATTTAAGCAGACATTGAGTCTTGTATTCGTCTAACTTTTAAAAGAGACCATACAGTTCTTTAACTGTTATTACAAGTATAATTGCAATAAGTAAACAAGTCTCTCAAAGCTAAATTGACGCAACAGTCAGCTTAGTTATTTAGTAAGTAAATTATATGTTATATGAAGATTCTATTACATGTATATTGCATTGCATCAATGCAGTTCTTGCTTTGTTAAAGCATAATAGTGCTGGTAAGTTTTCTTGATAACATTTAATTATTAGACTCAATAAGACGATCGTCTTCGTCTACAGTCTAAGATATCAATGACCTATCAGAAAATATCCTTAACTATCTATAGCTGATACTATAAATAGCCTACTTAAGTGTAAATACTAATGAATTAGACTACGTTTGTAATGGAAAAAATTTTACGGAAGGTTTAAAAATATTGTGAGGAGAAGCAGCATAGGACATGCTCTTCAAACAAAAAACGGTTCTTGTAAAATTCGTTATTTCCATGAGATTATAATTTCTAAATAATTGTGTTGTGTAAGTAAGTACGTTTGGTTATGTTGAATATGTATATATGACGCTTAAGAGCGTTGTAATCGCAAGTATGTTTTTTTTGAAACTTAGGAAATAAAGCTTTGTAGTAAGTGTGAGTTGTATAAAGAGTATATAGCCTTGAAAGCTATTTTGAAGTGTTTGTTCTTGATTGTTTTACTAGTACAAAAGTATGTTAAAAAGAGTTTAATAGATATACCTAAAAATAGGTAATTTTAATATATTATTATTTTTAATAAATAAATTCTTTTAAGAGAGGCATATTATTTTGGATAATGTTCTGTTAATTTTAGAAATTAATAGTACCTTCTTGCTGAATTTCACCATTATCATTTAATTTGATAATGAACTACATGATACTATACTATAAAAACCATACCAAAACATCCAATCTAAGAAACGACTAAAAAAAATAATGAATAAACTTTACGATAATCATAATCGCCTTATTAATTACGTTCGCTTAGCCGTTACAGATCGTTGCAATCTACGCTGTTTTTATTGTATGCCTGAAGAGGGGATTAAATATCTCCCTAAAACAGAATTACTAAGCTATGAAGAAATGGAACGGACCATCCGCCTATTAGTGCAGATGGGCATAGAGAAAGTTAGAATTACAGGAGGGGAGCCTTTTGTCAGAAAAGACATGTTATCCTTTCTAACTACCTTAAGTTCTATTGACGGATTGAAGGCCATTAACTTAACGACTAATGGTACGCTTACGGCTCCTATTATACCTGAGCTGAAAAAGATTGGTATCCGTACCATTAATTTAAGTCTTGATACTTTAGACAAAGATCGTTTTTATGCCATTACCCGTAGAGATGAATTGGATACCGTCCTTCATACTTTTGATCAGCTTTTGGTACATGGCATCCAGACCAAAGTCAATACTGTTGTCATGGAAGGAAAAAATACGCAAGATATTATTCCTATGGCCATGCTAACCAAAGATCACCCTGTGAGTATTCGTTTCATTGAAGAAATGCCCTTTAACGGAACAGGTAGTAATTATCCACAACTTACTTGGAATTATAAAAAGATATTAACGCATCTAAAAACACAATTTCCGAATATACATAAGACTCCTGATCCAGCCAACGCTACTGCTGCCCATTATCAAATCCCAGGTATAAGGGAAATATCGGTATCATTGCTGCTTATAGTCGCACTTTTTGTG
>CANNZV010002194.1:13021-30877 GCA_947561585.1 Caprella mutica | reverse complement strand
CAGAAAATGCTGAAAGCCCAACTCAATATGACTAAAATTGGTATCACTATTACCTATACCTTTAATGCCTTGTCGAAGCTGAAAAGATAAGACAGGAGAAGTATGCGCTAATTTCTATTTTTTGACCGTTTTTAATTCGGTATTTTTGCCAAGGTTTCGCACGAATACCAAAGGTAGCTATAGTCGCTTGATGTGGTTCAAAATTAGCGGTAGTCTCCAAATTAACAGGAATATTATTCGTATAGCTTCGATCCTCTTGATCTAACCAATGGTGCGTAGATTGATTTTGTAGCGTCTGTCGCTTGGACCATTCCACTCCAGCAAGAATAGTCACAGTAGGTTTTATTTTCTGTTGATACCTCAATTTTACAAAATCCTTTTCATACAACTTCATATAATTTCGCTCTAGAAAAAGCGTCGTAAAGGTATTAATTAATGGATGAATAGGTTGATTGGGATTGTATTGAAAGACAGAAGTACCCGCACTTAATCGGACCTGTCCTCTTCCAATTTTATCCCCAAATTTGTAGCCTGTCGTTCCCCAATAATTTATTTTTTTTCTAGCAAATCCATATCGAGTATTGCCTTCTATAAAGAAGCGATTGCCTAGCGTATCCTTTCGCTCAAATCCTATCCCATATTGGAAATTATAACCCTCTACTGTATTAAACTGTAAGGTATTAAGGCTCGGCTTGATATACACGCTCTGTAAATCTGTCTTTCCAAAAGATCCACCAAATAATAAATCTCCTATACTTAATTTATCCTTTTTTCTGGAGATAGCACTACCATCTGAGCCTATACTTACTTCTGTACCTTCTTCGTTATCTTTTTCTTCTTTTATTTCCTCCGCTTTGTTCAAACTATCCATGACGGAGTAGCCACGGACTTCTAATTGGCTCAAAGGAACAGGGCGAATGCTTTCCCAATATAAAGAATCCTTTTTGTAGGCATTGCTATCTATTTCAAAATTTTCTACACTAATTACCTCTGGTTCTTCATTGTTGTGCTTGTTCTTGTTTTTCATATTCTTTCATCAACTTTCGCAACTTTCGCAATTCCTTCCGAGTTACTTTCTTATCACTATTCAGGCGATTTTCTATATCTGCAAATTCATCTGTTCTAGCCGCTTGCATGGCTTTTGCATCTTCGGCTTCCAATTTTTCATCAATAACAGCTACCTCATAATTCAAATCAGGATTCAATGCAATATCATAATTACTAACCGTCGCTAAATAACCGAATTCAAAATGAAAGCCGTAGAATTTTATCATGCCTTCAAATTGATGATTTACAGGTAGCCAGACTTTATCTTGAATAGGGGCATAGATCTGTTTGATGTTTAGCAACATATTTGCAGGCACCACTTTTTGAACAGACAGATCTAAGCTATGAATACTCCATTCGCCATCCACTATATTAATATGCCCTTCCATGACATTCTCTCCCCTACTTTTGGGGGTCACTCTAATTTTATCAATTTCTTTTCCTCTATCTACAAAGAAGCCTTCATAAGTGAAATTATAGTATGCAAACGCTTTTGGAGACAAAGGAGAAATCGTCTCGACTATAGTCGGTTCATAAAAGCTAGCATTCACATATCCATTAGGACTAGAATCTTGATCGTCTCCTGTTGTATATATGGAAATCACTTTTTCTTCATAGGTATTAGGTCGTTTATAGCTAACTTCACTAACTGATTCGCTCACAAAAGCAAAAGAAGAATCTATCCCTTCTTTGGCAATCATTTTCCGAAGGAGAAAAGGCGATTTCTTTAATCGACCAGAGCCTTTAATATAGACATTTGCTTTATAACTATCTAATTGGTTGATATGAAATGGGGCTTTGGCGATCGCCTTTCGCATAATAATATAAGCGGGATCTCTACCATCGGAGGTCACTTCTACGGTCTTTAGTTCATAGGTTTGTTCCTTCAGTTGAATTTGTAAATCCACATAGGCATCAGCTATGCGCACTTCTCTCACGAACGTTTCATAGCCAATATATTGAAAGGTAACCGTATAGACCCCGTTCGGTAATCGGTAAGAAAATTCCCCAACTTGATTGGAGCTAGTGCCTGTGCCTATCTCTTTGACAAAGATGGTAGCAAAAGGAAGGGGATTTCCTGCTGTATCGGTAATCGTTCCTTTGATACCATTAGCAGCAAGGCTTTGCGTCAGTAGAAGATACAAAGAAAGTTGTAAAATCAGTCGGATGGATTGCATATTTTTCGGGTATATTTTTCTAGCTAAGTAATCGGACAAAAATAAGCTACCTTTTTATTTTTTGATTGTATGATTGCAAAATTGTGTGATTGTATATGTGACATGCACAATCATACAATCACACAATCTTGCAATCATTTAAAGTTGTTAGCTTATTTTTGTCACACTACTTATGAGTGATAAATGATGGGTTTTGTGCCGTTGACTTCCTCTTCAAGACGATTCTAAGATAAGCTACACGTAGGCGCAGGAATAAAAAAGAGAAGCTATTATACGTAGGTCATGCTCCTTAAAGGAGCTTCAAAAGTTATCCAACCCTCATAAGTCATGATGAATCGCTAATAACTATACCTCCTCAATCACAGAAGTCCCTGTTCCTTCTAATCCATTAGTCCATTCCCAAGTTTCATGGTAGCGCAATTTACCATTCTTCAAAAATTCAGGTGTAGAGACACAACGCCCTGATCGAAACTCGTTTGCTATATTGTAATGTTGGTAAGAAAAGGTAAGCACCCCTTCCGCATCTATTTTTCCTAATAAAGTACCCTCTCTTACGTTCCCGCCACTATAGCTCGCCATAATAGCAAGGCCATTTTGTTTATAATGGAATAAGGTTTCATCAGATACCTCTCCATTTCCAGAGTTGCCCATAGAACGGAAGGTCTTATTGTCTAAATTGACAATAGTAATATATTTATTCATTTTATCTCGTAGGTTATCTTTATTACGAGGAACAAGGTAAACGCTTTTTTATGGAAATCGAAATTTATTGGCTACTATGTTGATTAAGCATCCAACCATCTTTTGAACGCCCCTACCCGATCTCTACTAACAATTGTTTCTAATTCTGTAGAGGGATGAAGTTCTATTTTTAGTCTACTATTAAAATAGGTATGTATTTTATGAATAGCAGGTAATTGAACAATTAATTGTCGATTAATTCTAAAATAATCTTTTGGTGATAATACCTCTTCTAATTGATCTAAAGTATAATCTATATTATGTCGTTTGGCGTTTGTTTGTGCGGCGAATACAAGGCCCTCTTTAGAATAAAAATAGGCAATATCCGTCACTTTTATATAAATCAATTGTTGCCCAATTTTCACTAAAAAACGCTCTTTATAATTTTTCTGTTGAAGGGATTCTAATAATTGAGTAATTTCGGTAGGAGGAATAGCCTGCTTACTTCCTCTATGGAATTTTTCGTATTGTGTTAAAGCAGCCTTTAATTCTTTTAGATCTATTGGTTTTAGCAGATAATCAATACTATTAACCTTAAATGCTTGCTGCATATACTGGTCATACGCTGTTGTGAAAATAATCGGTGCAAGGACTTCCGTTTGGCTAAAAATATCAAGACTTAATCCATCTGCTAATTGTATATCCATAAAAATTAAAGAGGGCATTTCATGCTCTTTTAGCCATTTCACGGCTCCCTCCACACTATCAATTACCTCGAGAATATGGTATTCTTGGCTAAATTGCTGAATTAATTTTATAAGACGTTTAGCTGCAGGTTTTTCATCTTCTTATTATAGTATTTCCATACTACTAATATACAAATTTTGATTAATTCTGAGACAAACAGGGACCATTTTAATATAAAATCCATTTCCTAAGGTATTGGTTATCAGGAAATAGAAATTGAGACAGGGTATCATTCTAAGCTCGGACACTTTTAGCTTTTGCGATAGTCGAATTTACATTCGACGGTATTGATGCTTAGTGCTTTACTACCGTCGAATGTAAATTCGACTATCACACAACTGTCCGAGCTTAGAAGCTCTAAGCGCATGCTCTAAAACACTCAACAAAAGGCAAAAAAAAAGCCTTGAGATATTTATCTCAAGGCTTTCTCCTTTATTAGTAAAGGGGGTTTAATACATCAACTAGTTTCCACCATTTCCTCCTAAAATATTAGGCTCTGCACCAGGAATTGCTTCTGGCTCTGTTGGCTTCTTTTCAACTTTACCTTTGATTCTTAATACTTTTGAATCAGCGGCCTCATTCGTTGTTAAAGTGATCGTTTTTGTAAACGGACCTATACGGTTAGTCGCATAACGAACTTTGATTTCTGCTGTCTCCCCTGGTAAGATTGGCTCTTTCGGATACGTAGGTACCGTACAACCACAACTGCCTTTAGCATGCTTGATCACTAATGGCTCATTTCCTGTATTAGAAAATTTAAAGTATCGGAAAGGATCAGAATCTTCTAATATCAAACCATAATCTACTTCCGTTGACTCAAAAGTCATTTGTGGACCAGAAACCTCTTCTGCTGCCGGAGCTGCTTGCTTAGTTGCAGCAGGCTGCGCTTGCTCTTGCGCGAAAGACACCGTTAAGCCTAAAGAAAGGAATAAAGCAAATGCAAAGAATTTTTTCATTTTTAAGAATTTGAATTTTAATTTTAGGTATAGGAGTCACTAACTTACATTGTGGAATCCCAAATTCATATCGGTCTATTCAGGTTGTACAAATTTAATGATTATTCCAGCAAGATGAAAGTAGTCCAATTATTTTCCTTGTTAATGTAAAGTTAATTGACCTTTGGGTATTGTATTTCAATGCCAACAATTGGGGCAAAACGCCCTAAAAAGCCTTTAAATAAATCGGCTTTAACGAATTAAAACAAAATTAAATCTTGAAATAATAAAATTAACAGGATTTAATATCAAATTCATTTAGAAAATGATTCCTTAAAGAGGAACAATTGTTGTTTTTAGTTTAGGACATCTCCTCCATATTTAATACAAAATATACTCCAATATTCAACCTTATTCCCCTTATCTTGTATTATTTTTACAATTATAGTGAGATATCTCTTTCACTATCCCAAAAAATTGAAAGTCCTTCATTACTATGATCGGAAATCGTCTAATAGAAGAATCTACCATTTTACAATCCCCAAAAACAGCTTATCAGAAAAACGTACTATACGATTTTCAGTTAGCTTGCTTGTGTCGAGAAGTGAGCTATTTGGCTAGAAAGGAAGTCCTGAATGGCAAAGCAAAATTCGCCGTTACAGCAGACGGAAAGGAAGTACCCCAAATAGCAATGGCCAGAGTTTTCGAAAAAGGAGATTTTTGGGCAGGCTATTATAGGGATCAAACGTTCATGTTTCACAAAGGCTTAGCCAAACCAGAAGATTATTTCGCTACCCTTTATGCAGATGCTCTTAATGATCCTTTCTGTGGAGGGCGCCAGATGGTCAATCATTATGGCTCTTCTTTAATAGATGAACAAAGTAATTGGACCAATCATAAAGAACGATTCAATGCTACGTCAGGTGTTTCTTGTACTGCTGGCTCCGTGGCTAGAGGTTTGGGCTTAGCATTGGCGTCTAAAAAATATCGTTCGAATCCAACACTTAATAATTCCACCGATTTTTCTAATAATGGCAATGAGGTTACTTTTTGCACGATTGGAGATGCTAGTACCTCTGAAGGAGTATTTTTTGAGACGATCAATGCTGCTTGTGTCTTGCAAGTTTCCTTTGGCTATTTTTGTATGGGATGATGGTTATGGCATTTCCGTCCCAGCTAAATACCAAACAACCAAGCAAAGTATCTCCGAAATTTTAGAAGGTTTTCGAGTCAATGCAAAAGGGGAAGGAATGGATATTTATACCCTTAAAGCTTGGGATTATAAAAATCTTTGTGAAACTTTTGAAAGAGGTATTAAAAAGACTAGAGAAACGCATACGCCTGTTTTATTTCACATACAAGAATGCACACAACCTCAAGGACATTCTACTTCTGGTTCTCATGAACGTTATAAATCTAAAGAACGTTTGCAATGGGAACAAAAGATGGATTGCAATAAACAGATGGCAGAATGGATGGTGCAGGAAGGCATTGCCAGCTCCGAAGAAATTGAATTAATCGTCCAGAATGCACAGCAAGAAGCAAAGGCCTGTAGGGATAGGGCTTGGAGTAGTTATAGTAATAGAAATAAAGCAAATTATAGACAGTTACAAACAAATTTATACGAAGGTTTTTGCAGAAACCAAGAACAGAACGACAGTCAATGATATTTATCAAGAGCTAAAAAGAGAGCAACGACCAGTTCTTAGTGATTTGGTAAGAAACGCTCGTAGAATTCGTTATGCCACTATGGGAGAAAACACTCCGGGCATACAAGAATTAGATAACTGGTTGCAAGAAACAAACGCTTTAATCGATCAACGTTACCATACACATTTATATAGTGAAGGTCCAAAATCTGCCTTAAAAGTACCCGTCATTCCAGCTACTTTTTCTAATGACTCCCCTACAAAAAATGGCTTTGAGATCATCAATGCTTTTTTTGATAAAGCTTTAGCACAACATAGTAATCTATATGCTTTTGGTGAAGATGTAGGGAAAATTGGTGATGTCAACCAAGGTTTTGCGGGTATGCAAAAAAAATATGGCGAAGACCGTGTTTTTGATGTAGGTATCAGAGAATGGACCATTGTTGGTCAGGCAATTGGGATGGCTGCTAGAGGACTAAGACCTATTGCCGATATTCAATATTTAGATTATTTAGTATATGGTCTAGAACCGCTAAATGACGATCTTTCTTCTTTACGCTATCGATCCAATGGCAATTCTAAAGCACCAGCTATTATACGAACTAGAGGGCATCGCTTTGAAGGTATCTGGCATTCTGGTTCTCCTATGGGAATGATTTTGAATGCCATTCGAGGAATTTATTTTTTAGTGCCTCGTAATTTCGTCCAAGCAGCAGGTCTATATAACACCATGCTCCAATCTGATGATCCAGCCCTTTTAGTGGAATGCCTAAATGCTTATCGACTTAAAGAAAAGTTGCCAGACAATATTGGTACTTATACGATTCCTTTAGGTGTACCTGATATATTATGCGAAGGCACAGACATCACGATAGTCACTTACGGTTCTTGTGTGCGCATTGCAGAAAAAGGAATAGAACTCCTACAGCAAGTCAATATTTCTGTAGAACTTATTGATATACAAACCCTCTTGCCATTTGACCTAGAACATAGAATCGTAGAATCTTTAAAGAAAACTAACCGAATTTTATTTCTAGACGAGGATGTTCCTGGAGGAGCTTCTGCCTATATGATGCAAGAAGTATTAGAGAAACAAAATGGCTATCGCTATTTAGATTCTGCGCCTAAAACTTTAACGGCCAAATCACATCGTCCTCCTTACGGGGATGATGGCAATTACTTTTCTAAACCTAGTGCAGAGGATGTTTTTGATGCAGTTTTGGAGATGATGAAGGAAGTGGATCCTGAGCGTTTTTTATAGTAGTTGGGTTGCCTTCGACTCCGCTCAGTCAACGAGATTTCGTTGTTTTAATAGAGTTTCGGTTGGGTTGCCTTCGACTCCGCTCAGTCAACGAGATTTCGTTGTTTTAAACAGCGTTTCGGTTTTGGTCGCACAGCAAACGAATACCAGTCTCAACAACGAAATCTCGCTGACTGAGCGGAGTCGAAGGCAGCATAAACGAATACCAAGCATAATTTTAACTAAAAATGGCCATAAATAATAAAGAACATTTCCAAAACCACATGCCCGGTAATATTTGTTTTGGATGTGGTCAAAATAACCATCAAGGTTTAAAAATAAAGAGTTATTGGGAAGGCGAAGAAGCAGTCTGCTTCTGGCAATCTGAAGAAAAATACCAAGGCTGGAAAGGTTTATTAAATGGAGGAATTATGGCTACACTAATTGATTGCCACTGTATGTGCACCGCTATGGCAGGTGCTTATAAAGCCGAAGGTAGGGCGTTAGATACATTACCAGAATACCGCTATGCAACAGGCACGATGAATATTAAATATTTAAAGCCCACTTCCAATATAAAACCTGTAGAATTAAGAGCAAGAATTAAGGAAATAAGAAGAAAAGTAGTCGTGGTAGATTGTGTTGTTAAATCTGATGGAATTAATACAGCACAAGCGGAAGTGATTGCTATTCGAGTTTTTGATAGTAGTCAGCCAACTGCTTCTGTCTTTAAAGACTAGGGAGTATTGTATGAATCTCCATGCATTGATCTTGAACTTTCCCGCTGCCTCCTCCTACTACAAATATCGTTTTTCTGACGCCTAGCATATCGCTAAATCAGCCTACTAAAATTACTCCAACGCATCAAAGCTCAGACAAAGGCGGAACAGCTTCTTTTACATATTCCATAAACTGTTCTATATCCAAATAATCTTTCACCACATGTTGAACCCTTCCTTCTTCAAAACTTCCACGTCTCCTCGCAAACGAATACCTACTAGGGGGATTCGCATATCTCTAGTAGTCGTTACATCCCATTTAGCATCTCCCACATAAACGATTCTAGTAAAAGGACGCTTTAACATAGTCGCTTGCTTGATGACTTCTTCTATGATTTGATGCCTAGTTTCTTTGCCATCCGCTCCACTAATCAGTAAGGCATCTGTAGAGATATTGACAAAATTAAGCTTCATAACAGCGGGTGCTTTCCAGCCACCTGTCGCAATTCCTATAGTATAGTCTTTTCGCTGTATTAGAGATTCAAGTAGTACTTTTGCGCCAGGAACCATTTTAAAATCATTCGGTCGCTCTACCCTATTTTTAACGATGCCCTCTAAGAATTTTTGTTTAAAATCTTCCATTTCTTCTTGACTAGCTGTTCGTTGAAAATGCTCTTGAATAACGGTTTTAAATATGGTATCATCCGTCACATGCGGATAACGATGCCAGTCAATAGTTGGAATGGTAGACCATATACTGCTTGGTAAGTTTGTGCAAAACATTTACTATCCAATTTGTCTGAATAGACTAAAGTGGCATCCACATCGAAAATAAGTAGTGTCATTCGGCGAATTTACGAAATCTTTAACATTTTATTGGTAAAATAATCTCATTGAAATACGTCTTATACTACACAAGATCAGTAAGGCGAGCATAGAGAAAAAATAGTATTCGTTTATGATCAACGAAATCTCATAAATTGGGCGTCCTTAATTTCAAACGAATGCCATCTCCGTTCTCGCTTCCTTGTTTGCTACATTAAAACATCAATAAAATAGAATAAATCATGAGAATTACATTCTTATTAATAGTAGGCCTTTTTCTACAGACTAGTCTAGTTGCTCAAACACAAGAAACCCCGCCTACTACTACCAATCCGATAGAACATCAACTAAAAGAAATGATGCAGCTTTTTGGCGGAGAAGGTATGCAGATGGACACGATGATTTTAAAAGGATTTAACCTAGATCAGTTACAAAATTTAGAGCAATTAAATCTAGAGGACCTAATGCCTTTAGGAGAAGGAGGCACAGAAATGCAGGATATGATGCAGTTAATGGAAAAAAGCATGCAAGGTATGGATATGCAAGAGATGATGCAATTGATGGAAAAAAGTATGCAAGGTATGGACATGGTAATTTGGAAGAATTACTAGGCCCATTAATGGGTGGAGATATGGGACAGCTTTTTCCTCAAGCAGAAGAAAAAGAAACACCTGTCATTGGAGAAGATGGAAAAACCAATTATTGGAGAAGACGGAAAGCCTGTGATGAAAAAGAAAAAAACTAAGAAAACTTATAAGTTATAGTAGGTAAAAGTAATAGGTAATAGGTAATTAGGTAAAAGTAATAGGTAGTAGGTTTCTAAGCAATACTTACTTATTACTTTTTACCTTATTACTTCTTACTTATTCCTTCAAAACACTCACCTTGCTACGGTTCGCTTTCCAAAGATTATAATCTTTGTTATTAATGATGCCGTTGCCATCGCGTCAGCCGTTAAGTAATATTAATAGCCGCACTATTCTGTTTCCATAAATTAAAGTCCTGATTATTGATAATGCCATTCCCATCAAAATCCCCTGAATTAAGTAGAAATTTATTGTCAATTGATTTAAGTTGAGCCGTGCCCATTGCAGTAGCTGCTGCAATTGTAAAATCATAGGCAGTTGGATTCTGGTGAAATACATGAGGCACACTACTAATAACAGGTAAATGACTTCTATGATACAATGCAATAAAATAAGCCCCACTTTCGACTAGACCATAGTCTACTAGTTCCTCTCCTTTTTCATTAACAATTACGCCATCTTTTCTCAATAAAACAGCCTTTCGAAAGCAATAGTCCCCATATCTTCAACCCTCTCTTT
Source organism: Caprella mutica (assembly GCA_947561585.1). NCBI lineage: Eukaryota > Metazoa > Arthropoda > Malacostraca > Amphipoda > Caprellidae > Caprella > Caprella mutica. The sequence continues at coordinate 20,531 of CANNZV010002194.1, read as the reverse complement.
ACTCTATCAAATCCAATCAACGATCCCTTCTATATCCGACCCTAATTGTTCTGTTCCTTCATAATTATAGGCAGTCGTTGAAAATGGCTGACTAATCGGTAAAGATTTTCATCCATTAAGCCCGTTTTCATTTCTTCTGATGACTCCTCAAAAAAGCCTTCTAATAATAATTTAATCTGCGCCGATATTATTGTCCCTGTAGCAGGAGTCGATACCTCTGATGAACAATCTGTAGGATAAGAAGACATCGATGTTCGACTTGTAATACAACTTTCTGATTGACTGAAAGACATTTTATGAGCACCTGCTCTAATAGAATGTTCGGTTAAATTCCGTCTTTGTTCTCCATTTGAAATAGAGAAATGCATCACATCGTCTTCATTAATCACATGCCCTAAGCCCAAGGAATGACCTAATTCATGAAGGGCAATGCTTTCAAAATCAAATTGGAAAACAGTAGGAGATTGTTCTGTTAAATTCCATTCATATCCTTGTATTAAATGAGTCGTAGGGAGATAATTCAATATCAAATTCTTTTAACACTCCAAAGTGTATTCATTTCTAAACATCTAGTGCTCCCTAAAGCCCCATACCTAGTGGTTGCAAGGCCAAGCACACCTGCTGGTAAGTTAGTACTATACTGCACGACACAATGGTCATCTTTTTCCGCCCCCAAAGAGGTTCCAGATCTATCTACCTCCAATAAACTTCTGTTCCACATCGCCAAGTATCCACCGCTCGTTCAAAAGCATCGACCGCATTCCTATCCGCAGCAAAACCTGAAGTGGTATTTACTTCTATTGTATACCCACCTACTTCGTTGGTATTCAACAGTTTTGCTAGTTGTCTGGTATGTTGTTCGAAGCCTCTATAATTATTGTAAATAGGAATTAAAGACCAATCGATTGAGATATTTGTGCTACCAATCGTAATGCCTGAATTATTTTGTACTTCGACAATACCTGATCCTGCAAAAGGTGGTATTTTTACTCGAATTGCCTCATTACTCCAAGAAACAATATCCGTTTACATAACTAATCATATCTTTACTCAAGCCCCCGGTATTACTATTCGTGAATTGTACAAATCCTAACATCATTTCCAAAATTAGTCCCCTTAATAATCAGCTCGTAGCAGGGTCAATTGTTCCTGCTACAAAAACAGAAGTGCTTACTCCTGCTGCGTTTTCTAGACTAATACCTGTCTGAATATTACTGTGTTGTCTAGATTGATCAAATGTTCTAGCTCTAAAAAAGGTACCGTCAGGTCTAGAAGGACTAACTTTAACCTCTTCAAAAGCTTTTTTTAGTAAGTCATCTTCTGTATAGCGAACCTTAGCAATTTGATCTTTATATAGCCCTTCTTCCATAGGCATGATACCTTGCATATACGCATAGGGTTGAAAATAAATAGTAGACAATCTGGATAAAGGAGCTTTTGGCTGTGATTGGTAAGATGGAACATCAGATAAAAACATGCAATATTCTTGTCCCATACGCATCTCTATAGAAGGAAAAAACCGTTTGCGCTTCATCCTCAATAATTCCTCCTGGTGTGACTACTTTAATGAAAGAAAGCGTAGCTATCCCCTTGACATTAGCTGTAACTTCTATATGATAAGCAGTAAATATATTGGTCTTTTTCTCATCCCCAATAACATTCATGACCGACAACTTTTGCCAATACGATTTGCTTCGAATGCCGCATTCGTTCCTCTAGTGATATAGGAATCACTATTGCCAAAGCATTCCCTATTACTAATAGGTATAAGATTATTGTGATTTTGCATTTAAGATGAAATTGCCCCATTCAAACTCATTTTTCCCTATTTATTTATGCTTCCCCTCAATACTTTAATGCCTTTACTGCATAGGTTAGCAGACAAAGAACACCTTGGGCATAATAAACTAGCCAATTTATTATACCTTAATGTTAGACTAAGGAAAAGGACCCAACTTGATTCTTGATTGCCGTTATGAAACTATCTGACGATTAGCTGGGGCTAGGAATGTAATTATTTATCTATTTATTTAATTACCTTAGCGGAATGTTCCTTCTAAAAGTCAGCCTTGAACTTGATTTGCTCTATTATTGGTTGGCACAACATAATGACTGTATATTAAACAGTTGTTGTTTCAACATCAAATTTAGTGCAAATGATTGCTTTTTTTTTACCCTATGTTTTATTTTTGTGACAGAGTCAAAATAAAGATATCTATTCAAACAAAAATACAATACAACAAAAAATATTCTTATCACCCCTTAGGAATGACGAAATAATAACTGTCTCAACTTGGCTTGCCCTTTTCCAGTCTTAGAAAGCCAAAAAAAGAGTCCGTAGCCCTGCTATGCACTAGTTTTTTGGCTTCCTAAGACAGAAAAATGACTAACCCAACTTGTAACATTTATTATCTCCTCATTCCTTAGGAATGAAAGAATAATAAATGTTACTTTTTGGGATAGCCATTTTTTTGTCTTAGCTTTTCAAAAAAATAGTGCATAGCTGGGCTACGGACTCTTTTTTTGGAGAGCTAAGACTGGAAAAGGGCAGGCCAAAAAGTAATAGTTATTGTTTTTTCATTCCTTATCTTTTACACTCTAAAATGCCTCTCCAAATTATTTAAGAAGCTTAATTATAAATCTTAAAACATATTAATTATCTTACTCACTAGTACACTGTAACAGAAATTTCCTTATTTTTTGAATCTGCGCTTTCTGAACCTTTCGGCGAGCGTTTTGAGGAGAGCTAAGGTTCGGAAAGCTTAACTTTCAAAACTTCTGCCTCTCTCAAAACCAACTCCGCAAAGTTCCGAAAGTGGAGATCGTAAACTATAAATAAACTTCTGTTACAGTGTACTAGACTTGTTACCCTTAAAAATACTTCTTTTGAATCTAGACTTTCTATTGCACACCGTTTGCGAACTACAAGGCGGACAAGGGCGCAACAGAAAAAACTATCTTCAGAGAAGTAATTTTAAAAATGAGCAAGTCTATCATTAAATAACCAAATACTTATCTTTTACTCCACGCTTTTAAAAAGAGCTAAGAGAAACGAGGAAGATTTTATTTAAAAACAATGAAATTTCATCGTATATAAACGAATACAATCTCTCTTTCATAGGCTCGCCTCTCTATTCTGTAAAAGTGTGTGGTAGCAAATATTTATTTAAATTTTCAGCATGAAAAAACAATATTTACTAACACTTTTATTGCTGTTAGTAATGAATAGCATAAGCTTTTCGCAGGAAACGCTAAATCCTGTTACAAAAACTTTTGCTATCAAAAATGCTCATATTATACAGAAACCAGGACAAATCATTGAGCATGGGACCATCATTATTCAAAACGGCTTAATCCATTCCATAGGTAAAAACATTCCAATTCCAGCGAATGCTAAAGTGTTAGCAGCAGATTCTATGTATGTCTATGCTGGTTTTATTGATGGTCTATCCCACGTAGGTATTCCGCAACCTGAAGCTGAAAAAGAAGGAAATGGAAGAAGTCGTAGGCAAAAAGGAGATGCCAATCCTAGCTATGAAAAAGCAGGTATCCAGCCTCAATTGCAAGTAAGAGATTTATTGAATCCAAAAGATAAATCAATTGATGCTATGCGAAAGTTAGGATATACTGCCGCACATGTAGTACCTAGAGGGAAAATGTTGCCAGGCGGAGGCGCTCTACTCTTATTAAACGGTCAGGAGGCAGATGATTTTATTTACTTAGATAATCTCTCGTTGTTTGCCCAACTACAAGGTACCGGTAGTGCTTATCCTGCAACACTAATTGCCGTTATGTCTAAGTTTAGAGAATTATATCAGCAAGCGAAACAAACAAAGACGAACGAGCAGCATTATAAAAATAATCCTACAGGTAAAATTCGTCCTTCACAAGATCGAGTGCTACAAGCCTTTTATCCTGTCATTGATAAAGAACAAGCCATTTATTTTGAAGCGGCTAGTGTAAAAGATATTCATCGAGTATTTACTTTGCAAAAAGAATTAGGTTTTCCTTTAGTACTAGCAGACGTAAAACAAGGTTGGCATCTAGCGGATAAAATTAAAGCTAATCGTACGCCTGTTTTCCTTTCTTTAAGTTTACCAAAAGATAAAACTAAAAAAGGGACAACAGAGAAAGGCAAAGGCGACAAAAAGGGAGCTAAGAAAAAGGAAAACGAGAAAAAAATAGAAAAAAAGCAGAAAAAAGAAAAGGAAGTAACGCCCTTTCAAAAGAAACAACAAGCTGCTTTGAAGCAATATAATACCCAATCCGCTACCTTCCAAGATAAAGGTATTTCTTTTGGATTCACGAGTATCAATACCAAGACAACTGATATCCGTACTAATCTACAAACCATGATAAAACATGGACTAAAAGAAGCTACTGCAATTGCCGCATTAACAACCTACCCTGCACAACAACTAGGCGTTTCCAAATCAATGGGTACTTTAGAAAAAGGAAAAATAGCTAATGTAGTAATTAGCGACAAACCTTATTTTGAAGAAAAATCTAATGTACGTTTTGTAATTGTGGAAGGCAAAGTGTACGACTATGAAATAAAGAAAAAGAAGAAATCAGATGGTGCTGCTACTGCAAAAGTGGCTGGTACATGGAATTATTCAATCAGTATTCCAGGAACAGCTGCTAGTGGCGTTTTAATCTTAAAAAATGAAGGTGGAAATATTTCTGGAACCATCAACAATGATTTGGCAGAAGGCGACGAAGCTATCCAAGATGCTGTAATAGAGGGAAAAGAATTAACCTTTATGGTTCCTGTCGACGAAAGTACAGGTGCCAAAGCTGAAATGACGGTAACGATAGATGGCGATACGATGGAAGGCTCTGTTAGTATTCCTGAAATGGGCACTTTTGATGTTGAAGGACAACGGGTACCAGAATAATTTTGTCTGAACGCTGATCTGTTTGATTATTTTGGTTGCTCTGATTGAGCGGTAAGGAGGCAGCACCTAGTTAAGAGGTAAATCAGAAGCAGCATAAAAATGATAAAGAGCCATAGTAAATTCGCGTACAACAAAAAGCGGCTTTTAGTAAAGACTCCAATCTAGTCAACAACTAACTCAATCGAATTACAGTTCAGAAAGTAAAAAAAATCAATTATAAAAATGAAAAAACATATAATAATCCTCTTTTGTTTTTGCTTTGCCACACTCGGTATCGCACAGCAAAAAGGAAGTATCCTAATAAAAAACGGTACAGTCCTTACCATTACTAATGGTACATTATCAGAAACAGATGTATTGATAGAAAATGGCAAAATTAAAAAGATTGGTCAAAATATACCAGCGCCAACTGGAGCAAAAACAGTTGATGCTACAGGGTTGTATGTCATGCCTGGCATTATAGATGCCCACTCACATATTGCCCTAGATGTAGTCAACGAAGCCTCTTCTCCAAGTACCGCAGAAGTATGGGTTGGAGATGCTTTAGATCCATTAGATGTTGGTATTTATCGAGCTTTGGCAGGTGGCGTTACCGCTTCACATGCCATGCATGGATCTGCTAATGCAATTGGTGGACAATGCGAAACGATCAAACATAGATATGGTAGTTTTGATCCAGAGGTATTGAGAATGAAAGGTGCGCCAAGAACCATAAAATTTGCTTTAGGCGAAAATCCTATGCGGGTACATGGTGAAGGCAGAGGCATCTTGCCTCGTACTAGAATGGGTATAGAGCAAATTTTTAGACAAGAATTTTCAAAAGGTCAACGCTATAAAGAGGCTTGGGAAACCTATGAGATAAAAAAAAGAAAAGATGCCACTACACCACCACCTAAATATGATCGCAGATTAGAAACGATGGCGGATATCTTGCGAGGCGATATTTTAATTCATTGCCATTCTTACAGAGCAGATGAAATTTTAATGCTCATGAATGTTCTAAAAGATTTTGGGGTAACAAACATTACTTACCAACATGTCAATGAAGGGTTTAAAGTCGCTCCTGAGTTGGCTGAATTTGGTGCAGGTGCTTCTGTATTTGCAGATTGGTGGGCTTACAAATTTGAAGTCTATTACTCTACTGCTTATAATGCAACGATCTTAACTAGAAATGGCGTGTTGACATCTATTAATTCTGATTCTGGAGAATTGATCAGACACCTATATCATGAAGCTGCAAAAACACAACGATATGGCGATCTAAGTGATGATGAAGCATTATCTTTAATCACTATTAATCCTGCCAAGCAATTGGGTATTGATAAAAGGGTTGGCTCGATTGAAATAGGAAAAGATGGTGACCTTGCTATTTTTAAGGAACACCCTTTATCTATTTATACCATTCCTCAAATGACGATCATTGAAGGTACTGTTTATTTTGATATTAAAGAAGATCCAAATGATATGCGCGTAGACATTAATCCTGAAGAAACAGAACCAATGTTTATGATGGAATCTTCTGCACACGACCACTCAGAAGATGGTTGTATGGAAGGAGTGAGTGAGCAAATGCATAAGCATTAGTTCCGTATTCCCGTAACACGGAATTTATTCCGTAAATACTACTACAACGAAATGAATTCCGTGACACTAAATTTACAGAATAAATTCTGTATTGCGGAAGTTGTGAATCTTTTATAAAATAATATCAGAAATACTTTAAGATGAAAATAAATTTTAAACTCTTCTATATATGCCTTCTAATCTGCCTAACTTATCAAGGTACGGCACAAGTAGCTAAAGCTAATAAAGGCACCTTTGCCCTTACTAATGCGACCATTGTTACGGTTACCAAAGGGACGATAGAAAAAGGAACGATAGTCATTCAAGATGGAAAAATTGCGGCGATAGGAACAGATGTAAGCATACCTGATGACGCACAAACAATAGATTGTGCAGGCCAATTTATTTATCCTGGACTAATAGACAGTGGCACCCAATTAGGCATGGCGGAAGTCAATGCTGTTTCCTTAACCGTTGACCATAATGAAATAGGCGATATTAAACCACAAATGCAAGCTTTGACAGCAGTCAATCCTAACAATGTAGCTATTCCAGTTACACGAGTCAATGGCGTCACTTCTGCGCTGTCTGTGCCAACAGGTGGTCTTATACCAGGAACTGCTGCCCTAATTAACTTGGCGGGCTACACGCCAAATCAAATGTATGCAGGTTTTAAAGCGGTAGTTATCAATTATCCTACTGCTCGCAGAAGAGGTCGTCGAGACAGGCGATCCGAAGAAGATCGAAAGAAAGACGAAGAGAAGCAATTAAAAAAATTAAATGAAATTTGGGCAGCAGCAAAGTTGTATGCTAAAATTGATTCTGCTGCTCAATCGAATAAAGCATTACGCCCAGAATATCATCCGCAGATGGAAGCAATGCTTCCTGTTATTCGAGGAGAAATGCCTGTAATGATAGAAGTCAATCAAGAAAAAAATATAGCATCTGCATTAAGATGGATTGCAAAAAATAAAGTCAATGCTATCTTAACAGGCGTTGCAGAAGGCTGGCGAGTCGCCAATAAAATAGCCGAAGCAAAAATTCCAGTT
>CANNZV010002194.1:0-11801 GCA_947561585.1 Caprella mutica | reverse complement strand
TTACGCACAGGTATCAGCACCTACCAATTCAATCCTACGAAGCAAACAAGAGAGAATTAGGGCACATCCATATCGAATACCAAGAATATTTATCTGATATAGCTATTAGATTACAAATAAACAAGCAGCTAGATTCGTTATTACTTATTCATACTCAGATGATACAATTATGTGAAGTAGCTCAGGAATTGACTAGCTTATACGACACACAATTAGAAAATTGTGCTTATAATTATTTCAATTATGCCGTTGCCCTATCACAAGTGCCACTCACGGAAGAAAATGAACAAGAAATGCTACTGTTGATGTTAACTAACTTTAACAAGGCCGGGAATCAATTAAAAAGCTTAAAGCAAAATATATTTACAGAACAAGCGATTCAACAGATAGAAGAATATATTACTTATTTAAACAGTCGATTGTAGCGATGATCTAGCATAAAAAGTCCAAGACTATTAAGATTACAACGCCAACAATCTTAATTATTTGCTAATAATCTAGCAATTACCATATATGGTATCAAATTTGGACGTTAGATAATAAAAATATCTACTATGTTTATACGACCTACTTTTCTATTAATCTACTGCTCTTGCCTAACATTTTTGAGTTTCGGTCAAAGTGCTTCTATTGATAGCTACTTCGCAGACCAAAAAATCAGCCCCAAACAAGCGTATGGTCTATATTATGAAATAGAGCAAAAAGGAACTGGTGTCCTCCCTAAAAAAGGCGATTATGTAATGCTTCACTTTACCGCAAAATTATTAGATGGAACCGTCTTTGAATCCTCTGAACAAGAAGCACCATTTGTATTCCAATTAGGCTATAACCAAGTCGTTAGAGGCTGGGATCTAGGCACAACCCTTTTTCCTGTTGGTAGCAAAGGAACTTTATATATACCTTCCAACATGGGATATGGTAAGCGGGGTGCAGGCACAGCAATCCCTCCTAATGCAGATTTAGTATATGACTTAGAGATTTTAAAAATATTGAATCAAAAAGAATATGACGCCTATATGTTGCAGTTAGAAGAGAAGGAGCGCAAAGCCTATGAAGCCAAAATAAAAACTCAATTTGTAGCAGATAAAAAAATCATTCAAGAATACGCTTTAAGTAATAAACTACGCACTAAAAGAACCAACTCTGGACTTAGCTACGTCATTTTGGAAAAAGGCAAGGGAGCGATGGCAAAGCCAGGAGATGAATTAGAAGTACAGTATGAAGGATTCTTAGCGAATGGGCAAAATTTTGAAGAAAAAAGTGCCTCTAGTACTTTCTCCTTTACCTTAGGCAAAGGAAAAGTTATCGAAGGCTGGGAAGAGGGGCTACAATTCTTTAATAAAGGGAGCGAAGGGTGGTTATTGATTCCTTCCAAATTGGCTTATGGTCCAAGACCTATTATTGAAAAAGGGGTAAATGTTCCTGCTAACTCTGTATTAATTTTTAAAATAAAAGTAATCAATATCCAATAATCCCCAATAACCTCCCATAAAATAATGTTCAAAATATTCTTTCTATTTCTTAATATAAACTGTGCGTTATTACTTGGACTCACTTATGCCATTCCCTATATTAATCCTTTAGAAATTTCTAAAATTCCCTTATTAGGTGTCTTCCATCCCATCTTATTGATACTGAATGCTTCTTTTCTTTTGGGTTGGCTTTTTACAAGAACTCGTTATTATTCCTTTATTTCTATTCTGGTGATTCTATTAGGGATGCAACATTTTAATGCACTCATTGGCTTATCTTTTTTGCAAAAAAAGGAAACTCCTCAAACAGAACAAGTAACCAAGGTGAGTTCTTATAACATTAGAAACTTTCAAAACATCAAACAAGAAGAGCGCCTTTTTCAACCTGAAGCGATACAAAAAATAGTAAAACATCTTGGAGATACCCAATACCTATGCGTACAAGAAATAGACGACTATGCCTCTAAAATGATTAGTCAAAACTTAGATTTTCCTTATTCTTTTGGGGAAAAAGGAACCAAAATATTTTCTAGAAAGCCCTTAGTCGGTAAAGGTCAAATCAATTTCAAAGATTCTAAAAATTCTTGTTCTTGGGCAGATGTCCCTTTTGAAGATAAAATTGTTCGATTGTATAGCGTTCATTTAGAATCCAATCATATCACAGGAATCATAAAAACCATTGTCCGCAAAAAAGAACTTAGTTTATTTAATAGAGCTTATTTACTAAAACGAGTATTTTCTTTGTATGCCTATACAAACAGATTGAGAGTGCAACAAACAGAGAAAGTATTGACTCATATTCAAAAAAGTCCATATCCAGTTATCGTCTGCGGCGACTTCAATGACTCCCCTATTTCTTATGTTTACAATGAATTTACTACTCAACTCACAGATGGCTTTATGCAGCAGGGCAAAGGCTTGGGTTTTTCCTTTAGAAGTATTCCTTTTTTAAGAATTGATTATATCTTAGCAGATGATCGTCTACAATTCAGAAATTACCAAACCATACGTGCCTTGACTTATTCTGATCATTTTCCTGTCTCGGCTAATATCCGTTTTAAATATCCATCTTTGACGAATGCTGTATCAATGAATCTTCAACAGAAGTAACGATACAACTGTAAATGCGTCTAAAGAATATCGTTCCCTAGAATGGGGAGCGGCAAAACAAAAAATATGAAATCTATCTCTATTTCTATATTACTTCCACTAACTATTCTCTTATTAACTTTGTTCTTATCCTGCAAATCAAAACAAAAAGCACAGTCAGTAAAAAAAGCCTTAACAGAAACAGAAATCAAAGCCTTACCCAAGATTTTATCTTACTCAAAATCTAGTTGCTATGGCTATTGTCCTGCCTTTAAAATGGTTATCTATCAGGATGGCTGGACAATTTTTGAAGGTAAGCAACATACCGCTAAAAAAGGGGTAGACATTATACAATTAGCCCCAGATACCTTAAAAACACTCTTACAACAGTGTCAAGCAGCAGATATTTGGTCTTGCGAAAAAGCCTATGGGATGCGTATACAAGACTTGCCCGTAACAACGGTCCATATCTATGAGAATAATAAAGACAAAAGTGTTCAATGGAAGATGAGACAACCTCAACGATTAAAAGCTTTAGATGGACACTTAATGCAACTTGTAACGAATCAAGGTTGGGTAGCGCCAAAAAAGAATAGGAGCAAAGATAAAAGGGAAGTAATGCCAGATGTCAACATCGAGAATGAACTAATTGTACAATTCAAGAACGATATAGACCCTATTGAATGGACGCAAAGCTATCACGAATATGGTATGAATTTAAAAAAACCAATTTCTAAGATTGCCAATATGCATTTATTTATCTTCGATAATAGAAAGATTGATTCTGAAAAGATGTTAGAATTGATAAAAGGAGATAAGCAAGTAAAAAACGTAGAGTTTAATAAGCGAATGCAACCTAGAACTAGGTAGAAGGGAAAGGTTTTAAGAAAGCATCCAAGCACGCTAACATTTTAATGTTAATGCTAGAGATATTAACTTCCTTAGGGTTGGATGGCTAGGGTAAAAATACCCCAACGAGCAGAAAGCCTGCATTTCATAGTGTAACTAGTGCAAAAGCCAAACAACTCTCGTTGAGGTACGAAGAAGTCCTTAAATCGGTTCGGCTGCTGATGGCAAAACGTAAGTATCCATCATGTCAGCGCTTAGGATGGCCTTTCTTAAAAACGATCATTCAATATAAAAATCTGTTTTTAAGGTTCGCCTATATACAATAGAGTTGATATTGCCTTGAAAGTAATAGGGCAAGGTAATCCTAAAATGGTATAAAACTTAGGATATATAGTCCTGTGACTACTATCCAATTTTTTTTTGAATGTCTGAAGTTGTTACAGAAAAGAAATGTTCGTAAGGGAAAGGATATTTAATATGGAATTGACTGTTGTAAATCTGGTGCAAGTTAGAAAGAAATAATCTTCTCGCCATACATTTTTAAAAAAAGTTTCATTAAATCTTTTTTATTTTAACTTTTGCTAAAAATATACATTATGGATTACTATGTATTTAGCACTATAAATCAACTACTTAGGAAGTATTTTTATAAAGAAACAACTAATTTTCTTTCTTAAATTTATTATCAAAAAAAGTTTCTAACACTCGTTTTGGGTATCTAGTAATGGATTTTACTAAATTTGCCCTAAATAATTAACTTAATATATCTATGGAAATTCTAGAAAAATTTAACAATCCAGATATCGCCAACATTTTGGTAATGGTCGTCGTAGGCTCTATCTCTGGCGCACTAGCAGCACGTATTATGTCTGGCGATTCTTTTGGCTTTGTCATCAATTCCATCTTAGGTATTGCTGGCGCAGTAATTGGAGGCTATATCTTCCAACAATTAAATATGGCTCCTGGTGCTGGCATTGTCAAGATCGTATCTGATACATTTGGTGTCAATTTACCTGCAAATATTGTTGGTATGATTGTATCGGCTACCTTAGGTGCCATTATTATTCTTTGGATAACTCGGATATTTCGAGGGAAGCGACGGTAAAGTCAATGATTGTTTACAACTAATTTGCAGTATTGCTATACTGCTGACAGGATATTTTCCCTTAAAAAAGGAGCAGTTAATTCGTTTAGGTTGTTTAGCTGTTTAGCACGTTATAATCGTAAACAGCCAAACAATCTAAACGAATCAACAATTTTGTAAATTCATCAAGTTACCTCTCCATTCAGCTAGCTCTAGTTCGATAAAATAGCTCTTCTACTGATACTTCTTTATCTAAGGAACGACGAAACAATAAATTCAGATTCTTGGCTGTTTCTTTTTTCCTTATTTTCCTCTTGAAATCAGTCATAGTATCAACAATACTCCCTCTTTCAACAGAAAACTAAGAAAAAAATAACCTACCCAAGAACCTGAATTTATTATCTCCTCGTTCCTAATGAGTGAAATTTTATTTTTTATCCAGCCTTTTCAACAAGCGTCGTCTGATAATTCCCAAAAAGTATCTTTTTTATCTTCCTCATCTCGATCCTTACAAGGAAAATCTTTTTCTATTAACAATTGTAAGATAACCTGATCGCTAACCAATTTATCATAAGAAATACTTACCTGTTGCGTCGTCATCCATTTTCGAGCAATATTTAAAGGAAGAATAATCGAAATAGCATTAGCCTCAAACACAGCATCGGCTTCCTTTATATTCTGATCAATAAGCAAGGCAAAAGTCAATTTATTATTCGGTCCAAATTGAATGGATTCCTCTACCCTTCCCTCCGTTCCTAATTGAGCTAATTCTGATTTCCGAATGCGGACTCTAATACTATTTTCGGTACATCGTAATTTCATTTTAATTCTTCTTTCAAAAATAGTCCCGTATGGCTATTTTTAATTTTAGCAATTTTTTCTGGCGTACCAGTACCAACAAGGGTTCCGCCACCGCTTCCGCCTTCTGGTCCTATATCTATAATATGATCAGCAATTTTAATAATATCCATATTGTGTTCTATCACAACAATCGTGTTCCCTTTATTTACTAATTTATTCAAAACATTTAAGAGGTGCTGAATGTCTTCAAAATGTAAGCCCGTAGTTGGTTCATCAAGAATATACATCGTTTTACCCGTATCTCTTTTGGAGAGCTCTTCTGCTAATTTGACCCTTTGCGCTTCTCCGCCTGATAAGGTAGTCGCTTGTTGCCCTAAAGTAATATACCCCAATCCTACAGAGGCTAGTGTTTTCATCTTTCGATAAATTTTGGGAATATTCTCAAAAAAAACAACCGCTTCTTCTACAGTCATATCTAGTACATCACTAATCGATTTTCCTTTAAATAAAATTTCAAGGGTTTCTCGATTATATCTTTTGCCCATACAGGTCTCACATTCCACTTGTACATCGGGTAAGAAATTCATTTCAATAACTCGTTTGCCTCCTCCTTGGCAAGTTTCGCAACGGCCACCTTTCACGTTGAAAGAAAATCGCCCTGGCTTATATCCTCTAATTTTTGCTTCTGGCAAATTGGTATATAGTGCCCTAATATGTGTAAACACACCTGTATAAGTAGCAGGATTTGAACGAGGGGTTCGACCGATTGGCGACTGGTCTATTTCAATTACTTTATCTAAATGTTCCAAACCTTTTATCGACTTATAGGCTAATGGTCGTTTTTTGCTTTTATAAAAATGCTGGCGCAAAATAGGATACAAAGTCTCATTGACAAGTGTAGATTTCCCACTACCAGAAACACCTGTGACACAGCAAAATGTACCTAAAGGAATTTTTAAATCTACAGATTGTAAGTTATTGCCTGTTGCTCCTTTCAGCTCCAAGAAATCTCCATTTCCTTTTCGTCTTTCCTTAGGCACTTCGATTCTGCGGCGATTACTAAGATAGTCTGCCGTAATGGTTTTATTTTTCAGAAATGCTTTTGGTGTACCTTCTCCAACCAGTTCGCCTCCATGTTTTCCTGCACCAGGCCCTAAATCAATTAAATAATCAGAAGCCAACATGATATCTTTATCATGCTCTACTACTAAAACAGAATTGCCGATTTCAGATAACTCCTTTAAGGCTTCTATTAATTTTTTATTATCTCTTTGGTGCAAGCCAATACTTGGCTCATCCAATATATAGGTGATCCCAGTTAATTGTGAACCAATCTGTGTAGCCAATCGGATTCGTTGTGCCTCCCCTCCAGAAAGGGTTCTAGCAGGACGATCTAAAGATAAATAAGTAAGTCCTACATGTAATAAAAAGCCCACTCGTAAACGCAGTTCTTTTAAAATCTCTACAGCAATTACTTTTTGTCGCTTATTTAGTTTCTTCTCAATGCCATTCAACCACTCATTTAAAGCAATTAAATCCAATTGAGCCAACTCAGAAATATTTTTATCCGCTAATTTAATATGTAGTGATTCCTTTTTCAAACGTTGCCCCTTACAAGTCCCACAAATATCCACAATCATAAACTCCTCCGCCCAAGACCTAATTTTTTCCGAAGTAGTATCCTTATACCATCGACCTAACATTTTTATCAATCCCTCATACGCCAAGTCATAAACCATCTCGTTTTTGCTATACCGAACATTGACCTTAATAGAATTATCTCCTCCATTCAAAATCATATCCAAGGCAGCCTTCGGTATTTTTTTTATAGGGGTGTCAAAGGTGAATTTATGTTGCCTTGCTATCGCTTTTAATTGCTTAAAAGTCATATTCTCTCGTACCGCTCCAAAAGGTGCAATACCTATTTCATTAATACTCTTGCTATCGTCGGGAATCACTTTTTCTACATCAACCTTGTCCACTACCCCTAAACCTTTACAGGTCGCACAATAGCCGTAAGGGGAGTTAAAAGAAAAGGAATTAGGATTCGCTTCTTCGTAAGAAATACCATTTTCCGCATCCATTAAATGTTTACTATAAGGTAAAACTTCTCCTGACTTTACATCCATCACCATAATCAATCCATTCCCCAATCTCATACTGGTATTCATAGATTCAATCAAGCGGTCTTTTTTGGCTTTACTGACGACAATGCGATCTACAACCACTTCTATATCATGTACCTTATATCGGTCCACTTGCATTTTGGGAACTAGATCTTTGATCTCTCCATCCACCCTTATTTTAGTATATCCTTGCTTTCTTGTATGTTCGAATAGTTCTCGATAATGCCCTTTTCTACCTTTTACTATTGGTGCTAAAATGGCGATCCCTTTTTTATCAAAATTCTTTAATATCTGGGAAACGATCTGCTCTTCTGTAAATTTCACCATCTTCTTGCCAGATATATGGGAATACGCTTCCCCTACTCTAGCATATAATAAGCGCAGAAAATCATACACCTCTGTGATCGTCCCTACCGTCGATCTAGGGTTTCTACCTGTTGTTTTTTGTTCAATAGAAATCACGGGACTCAGCCCATGTATATGCTCGACTTCTGGGCGTTCCATTTCACCAATAAACTGCCGAGCATAGGCAGAGAAAGTCTCCATATACCTACGCTGTCCCTCTGCATAGATGGTATCAAAAGCTAGAGAAGATTTGCCACTCCCACTAATCCCAGTAATAACCACTAATTTATTTCTGGGAATGCTGATGCTTATATTCTTTAGGTTATTCTCGTTCGCACCAATGATGTCGATGTACTCAATCTCTGGTGCGGAGATGGCGGGTTTTATTTTTGTTTTTGGCATGCTGTTGCAGTAATCAAAGTTTGTTTAATCAATTTATAAGCATAGTATTCGCAATAGCAATTATTGATCTGTATACTTTATGCTATTCAACTTTTCTTCTTCTAGTTTTAGGAGTAATTGAGTAGAAACTTGATATTCATTTTTTGCAGTTGTTAATCTAGAATTTCCATTCTCGATTTTTATTTTCATTTCTTTAGTAGAAATACAATCCTTTAAATTTACGTTTGAAATAAGTGCTTCATAAACCGCGTTTCGATTTGCTTCTTTACCTCCAACATGATAAAAATGTTCTTTAGTCGTAATAAAAGAATCTCCCCATATCGAAAAAATATAATCATTTGTTCGATACTTATTGCTAAGCCAAGTTGAAAGAATATACTTTGAATTAGAATTTTTCACCCCCTCGTTTAAAGCAATTTCTTCCTCTTCTGACCAAGAATCAAAATAATCGACATGACGTCCAATGTAAGGAGGATCTGAATAGACCAAATCAGATTCATTAATTTCTCCTAAAGTTGTTTTAAAATCTTGATGCTTAAATGTAAAATCGCCTAATTCTATAATTCGGGAAACATTCTTAACCTGATTGGTTATTTTAGTAACTAAGGACTGTGCAAATCTCTTAGGTTTTTTGCAAAAAGGAACATTATAACCTCCTTTCCGATTAAACCTCATCATCCCATTAAAACAGGAACGGCTTAAAAATAAAAAATCTAAAGAACTTCCTTTTTCATTAAATCTATTCCTTACTTCGTAGTAATACTCTCCGTTTGATTCAAGTAATTTCACCCCTTCTTCCGTTAAAAATTGCTTGACTTTTGCACTTGTAATCTCTTTGTTTTTAATTCCATTGTAAAATTTGATTAAATGAGGATTACTATCACACATCAAAGCCTTTTTGGGACGGATATTGAATCCAACTACTCCTGTCCCCATAAATGGTTCTACCCACCTTTCATAGTTTACATCTTGAACATTCGAGGCAATCCATCCTACTAATTTAGTCTTTATCCCTTGTGATTTTATTGGCGGTACTATTGGCGGCATTATTTCTTGTTTTTTCTTCTCGGCTTAGGCGAATTAATTAATGAAACATCCATTCCCTTGAATTCAAGGAATTCAGACAGTTTTGTAAGGTTTTTAAAATTTCCCTTCTTTTTAGGGTCAGGAATTTGAAGGACCTTTTGATTTATCCAATATTCGTCAAAGATTTCTTCTCCCAAGTTAATGAATACACCATTTCCATTGAGAATGTCCTCGATGAAATGAATACTGCCAATATTTGCAGTATTTCCACTACCACCTTTATCACTAGAAATTTTCCATTTTTCTTCAGCAAAAAACACTAAATCTTTGATGACAGAAGTAACCTTACCTAATTGCGAAAGTTTGATAATTTCGGTTTCGTCAATGTCTGTAGAAAGAGCTCTTGTATATAAGACTCCTAAGGAAAGATGAGCAGTATATTCGGAGTATGGAAACTGTATATTTTTTGTACTAATTCGATTTCTGAAATATTCTCCATGCGAACCAAGGGTAAATCCATTGCAAAACCCTGTGTACTCTTTTAGGCGATACGTCGTTTTAATATCGACAGCAAATTTTATTTTAGGATTCTTCTTATTCACAAACGAAAGATCTGGATACCAGTTTTGTTTTTCTGCCAATACTATTTCATAACCATATTTTTCAGCAAATTCTTTAAATTTTGGAAATAGCTGTATTTCAAGAATCTTTGATACTATTTTAGAATCAGAAGATAATGTGTAAACATTCTTTTCAACATCAATAAACCCCTTTATAGCCCATTCTCCGCTATTTGTAGAAACATAATCGGTAAGCGTCTTAGCAAACGACTTAAGCTGATTTAGAAATTTTTTTTTGCTTTACTCATAAGTCTATTTTCTTATGTGTAGGATTTAGTGTTAACTATCTATTCTCGTAATATCCGCCCCCAAAGCATTCAAGCGCGTATCTATATTTTGATAACCTCTATCAATTTGATGAATATTATGAATGATACTTGTTCCCTTCGCAGACATAGCCGCGATCAATAAGGAAACACCTGCACGTATATCGGGTGATACCATTTGGATACCTTTGAGTGGATACCGTCTATCCAAACCAATTACAGTAGCTCGATGCGGATCACATAAAATAATTTGTGCGCCCATATCAATTAATTTATCCACAAAAAACAGGCGACTTTCAAACATTTTTTGATGAATCAAAACACTTCCTCTAGCTTGTGTAGCCATCACTAAAACGATGCTTAATAAGTCAGGGGTAAAACCTGGCCAAGGTGCATCATATACTGTCATAATAGAGCCATCAATAAAAGTCTGAATTTCATACCGATCTTGAGCGGGAATAAAAATATCGTCTTTTTGGATTTCTAATTGCACGCCCATTCTTCGGAATACAGAAAGAATATTACCAAGTTCTTTTACCTTGGCATTTTTGATTGTAATCTCCGATTGAGTCATGGCCGCTAAGCCGATGAAACTACCGATTTCAATCATATCAGGTAAGACTCGATGATTCGTCCCTTTTAAAGATCGAACGCCTTTGATGGTTAATAGATTAGAGCCAACTCCTTCAATCTTTGCGCCCATCTTGTTGAGCATCTTACAAAGCTGTTGAAGATAAGGTTCACAGGCCGCATTATAAATTTGTGTCGTCCCTTTTGCCATGACGGCAGCCATCACTACATTTGCCGTACCCGTCACAGAAATTTCATCCATTAGGATATAGGTTCCTTTCAATTTATCTCCTTCTATGAAATAACATTTTTTATCATCGTCATAATTGAATATTGCTCCTAATTTTTGTAGGCCTAAAAAGTGCGTATCCAATCTTCTTCGTCCAATTTTATCGCCACCTGGTTGTGGTAAAAACCCTTTACCATATCTAGCTAATAAAGGCCCAATCAACATCACCGATCCTCTAATACTTTTAGCGTTTCTCTGATATTCTTCCGTCGTAAAATAATCTAAATCCACTTCTTTGGCTTGAAAACTATATTTTTCTTTACCCAGTTTTTGTACGTCTACTCCTAAACCTTTCAATAAAGTAATTAAGCGTTGTACATCCAAAATGTCTGGCACATTGGCAACAATGACTTTTTCAGCAGTTAATAATGTGGCACATAATATTTGGAGGGTTTCGTTTTTTGCTCCTTGTGGTATAATGCTCCCTTTTAATTTTTTCCCCCCTACTACTCTGAATGATTGATTTGACATGTAATATGATTGTGAATGGTGTATGACCGGTGATTTTCTCTTATTCTGTACTGGTTTTGTAGTCGCTCAAAGATAAAGAATTCTTCTTTAACACACAGCGCATTATTGCTTAGGAATAGCAAAAATTGGAAATGTTTTTGGGGTCTATTCGCTTAGGTTGCCTTCGACTCCGCTCAGGCAACGAGCGTTCGTTGCTGAGACGAGGATTTCGTTGCGACACGTAGAGAACCCGAAAATTCTTTTTGAAAACGAACGCTCGTTGCTGAGATAAGATTTCGTTGCGACACGTAAAGAAAACGAAAATTCTCTTTGAAAACGAACGCTCGTTGCCTGAGCGGAGTCGAAGGCAACTTATACGCAAAAAAAAGAGCGAGATCAAATTATTTGATCT